>RJWM01019461.1:0-38988 GCA_004363535.1 Dasyprocta punctata
GTTTTGTTTTTGTTTTTAGAATAGCTCACAGACAAGAGTTTGTCTTGAGTGTCAGAAGAAGTTTTTGCACTTATACTTTTGAGAAAAACTGGAACTATTGAGACTTTGGGGAAGGAATTAGTGAATTTACAATTGTATGCAGGACAGTTTAATCATTCTAGGTGGAATCACAACCTTATTATTTTCTCTCTTTGGAATTTAGGTATGGATTAAGGACATATGCCTGAATGTCAAGTTGACAAGGGCTGGAATTATGACAGTTAATCTTGATTGTCAGCTTGATTGGTTTGACAAATGTCTAGGAGATTAGTAAAACATTTTTGGATGTGTCTGGAAAATCATTGGTTGGTGACCTTGGGGACTCCATTTGGTCTCTAGTCTCTTCTTCCCTGGCATTTTCCCAGTTCGCTGCCTCTTAGTTGCCATAAATCGAGGAGCCTTCTTCCGCCATGAGCTTCTGCCGTGATGTTTCTACCTTGAAGCCAGTTAACCATGGACTGAAACCTTTAAAATCCTAAGGCAAAATGAATAATTTTCTCTAATGTGTTCATGGCAGGTATTTTTTCCCAGCAACATAAAAGCTGGGAAAATACTTTTCTTTTGTATATTTGTGTGTTGAAAGATCTCAATCTGCTGTTTCTGTCCTTTTCCTGTCTCTCTTCTCATCTCACTTTGTCTCTTTATATATCATTTTTATGCTTTTGAAGGGAGCAAAATTGGATTAGTTTGGTAACACATTTTAATCACTGATCCATGAATTATCCAGATGCTAGGTGTTAGGACATCGTCAGGCATTCCTGAACGTGCCTAAGATGAACACGTGTGTGATGCCTTGAGACCCCAAGAATATAATGGGTTGTTTTTTCTTATAGAGACTTATATTCTTCTTTAAGTTTTTTCCAGTTCCCCACCTTTTTTATAGCTCATATTTCTACTTCAATCAGCCCATATGTTAAACATTACCACTGATTATCTTTTACACACTTTCTTGGGTTAGGCATTTTCTCACTGAGTAAACTTTGAATCAAGTCAAATGCAGACAGTCTCTGTGGATGAAGCTTCTGGGGAGCTGGTAGAAAGATGAAATAATAACAATTGTCAGGAGAGGGATAATTTTGGGGAGCTCAGACATGGTCTGTCTCCTTCTTTGGCCTCCAGGCTGCTGGGTTTTGCTAACTCCCATGCTGATGGTTTGTAAAGCTACTGTGGAACTAAGGAGAAGGGTGTGAGAAGAGGACAAGTTAAAATTGCAGAAAACTCACTACTCAGTAATAAAATTCACTACTCACTCACTACTCACTACTTAATAAAAGGGTACTGTTCTTGCAGAAATACTCCTCAGATTACTGTATACATTTGATTAATTTCTTTAGTTACCTAGAAGTTGATTATGACAATTTGAGGCAGTAGTCTCATTGTTCTTGGGAAGCAGTGAAGTTTTAGGGTTCCTAAACTCTGCTGATACAGAAGTATATCTCTAGGCATCTCTATTTCCCAGGTTGGCCAAGCAGCTGCTGTTTGGCTACTACATTCTTCTTGATTCCTTTTTGAATTATTTCCATAAGTGAGGAAAAATTCTAAATGCAATTTGTTATGTTCAAGCCAAGGTTGTAATTTTTAAACACATTTTAAAGTAAATGAGGTGGAGACTACAACTTCTGTTGAAAGTGTGAGCATCAGGGAGACAAATGTTAAGACAGAAGATCAAAGCAAGGCAGGGCTTCTGCCAGAGACCAGCTGTGCAGAGACACCTTAAAAACAACAAAAAACATAAAGTGATCTAACAGCTGCTAGATTCTGCAAAGAACACAAATCTAACATTATTTGGAATTATTAAAAGATCAGAAAACAGAACAAAAGGTGTAGAAAGCCTGTTTATAGAAATATAGCAGAAAAAATTTCCAAATACAGGGAAATAATTTACTATACAGACAAGTGAGGATCAGAGCATAAAGTAATGACATTGAGACTTAAAAAATACAAAGAATCAGTAAATTGAAGAGCTGGTTCTTTGATTTGTTTTGTTTTTTTGAGACAGGTTTTTGCTATGTAGTCTGGCCTTGAACTCACTATGTAGCCTAGGCTGGCTTTAAACTCATAGCAATCCTCCTACCTCAGCTTCCCAAATGCTGGGATTATAGGTGTGTGCCACCATGCCTGGCTCAAGAGCTAGTTGTTTTGAAAGAATAAATAAAACAGACAAACTATTAGCCAATTTCGGCAAAAGAAAAAAGAAAAAAAAAGGAAAGACAAGACCTAAATCAGTACACTTAGAAATGAAAAGGGCGAAATGACAATGAATACCACAGAAATCCATAAGATTATTAGCAAGTACTTCAAAAACCTGTACTCTAATAAATTGGAGAATTCACAAGAAATGGATAGATTCCTAGATACATATTGATTACCAAACTCACACAAGAAAATTTTAAAAACTCTAAATAATCCAATAATAGGCAATGATAATAAAGAAGTAATTTAAAGTAAAAAGCTACCAACTAAGAGAAGCTCAGGTCCCAGTGGAGTTACTATTAAATTCTACAAGAACTTCAGAGAAGATCTAACACCAATACTCCTCAAACTCTTTAATGAAACTCAAAGGGAAAGAGCACTCCCAAAGTCATTCCTAGAAGATCAAGTTACTGTGATTCTGAAACCAGATAAGGATACAAGCAAAAAAGGGAATGTTCTTTGAAGAACACTGACACAAAAATCCACAACAAATTCTGTTGTTGGCAAACAGAATGCAACAAATCATCAAAAAGTTCACACATCATGACCAGGTAGGCTACATCCCAGGGATTCAAGGATAGCTCCACATACGTAAACCAATAAATGTAATTCATCACATGAGCAAAAGCAAGGACAAAATTCACATGATCATCTTAATAGGCAAAGAAAAAGCCTTTGACAAAATCCAATACCCATTCATAAAACCCTGAGGAAAAGAAGCACAGAAGGACCTTGTATCAACCTGGTAAAAGCCATTTATCCCCAACCTACTGCCAGCATCATATTAAATGAGGGAAAACTGAAAGCTTTCCCTTGGAAATCAGAAACAAGAAAAGGATTCCACTATGACCACCCCTGTTCAGTATAATACTCAGAACTTTAGTCAGAGAATCAGGCAAGAGAAGGAATGAAAGGAAAACCACAGTAAAAGAAGTCAAGTTATCACTATTCACAGAGGATATGATACTCTACATAGAACACCAAAAATTCCATCAAATGACTCCTAGAATTCATAACCAGGTTCATATTATAGCAGGACACAAAATCAGTGCACAAAAATTAATAGTATTCCCATACATCAGTAATGAACTCACTGAGAAAGAAATTAGAACAATGCCATTCATAATAGCATCAAGGAAATTTAAGCACTTAGGAATTAACCAAATTAAGAATGTAAAAGTCCTCTACAACAAAAACTATAGTACTCTCAAAAAAATGAAGATAACATCAGGAAATAGAAGGGTATCCCCATTGCTGCATAGGCAGAACCAATATGGTCAAGATGGCTATAATTCCAAGACTGATGTACAGATTTAATGCAATCCCAATCAAAATTCCAGTAGCATTCCTCACAGAGCCAGAGAAAATAACCCTTCAATTCATATGGAACTGGAAAAGCCCCAGAAAAGCAAAAGTAATCCTTGGTAATAAGAGCAAAGCAGGAGGTGTTACAATCCCAGACCTGAAGTTGTATTGCGGAGTTACAGTGATATAAACAGCATGGTACAAAACACAGACGCGAGGCTAATGGAACAGAGCAGAGGACTCGGACACAACACCAGGCACGCTCAGCTGGAGGACAAGTAGCCCCTGCTCCAGTGGTGACCCACACGCTTCCACGTGCAGAAGACTGGATCCAGACACATACCTTTCACCATAAACCAAATCAAGGTGATCAAAGATCTAAATGTTAAAACAGAAGCTCTTAATCTACTGGAAAATAAATAGGTAAAACTCTTTATGATGTAGGCAAAGGCAAGGCCTTTCCAACAGAACCCCAATTATACAAGAAATAGCATCAAGAATTAACAAATGGGGTCATCTTGAGTTGAAAAGTTTTTGCACAGCAGAAGAAACAACCAACCAGACTGAAGAGACAACCAACAGAACTGGAAACAACAATTGCCAGCTACTTCTCGGACAGAGGTCTGATAGTTAGAATATATAAAGAACTCAAAAACATTAGATTCCCCCAAATAAAAGAACCAATCAAAAAATCAGAAACTGAAATGAATAGATACCTCTCAGAAGAAGAAATACAAATGGCCAACAAATACATGAAAAAAGGTTCAACATAGCTGGCCACTAAGCTACTAGAAAAATGCAAATTAAAAGCATGCTGAGATTCTATCTGACACCAGAAAAATGGCTATCATCAAGAAATCAAATAATAACAAGTTCTGGAGAGGCTGCAGAAAAAAAAAAAAAAGAACACTTCTGTCCTGTTGGTGGGAGTAGAAATCAGTGTGGAGATTCCTCAAAAAACTATAAGCAGAAATTTCATTAGACCCAGCTATTTAGGTATCCTGCAGAAAGAGTTAAAGGGGCAGAGATATAACTCAGTGGCACAGCGCCTGTCTGGCAAGGACAGGGTCCTGAGTTCGATTCCCAGTACCAAAAAAAAAAAAATTATCAGAAAGAGTTAAAGATGTCAAGCACCCACACCAAAAAAGACTACCAAATCTGTCCTTAAATAAATCACTAAGGAAATATACCTTCATTTAAATGATTCAAAATAATGGAAAAGCCAACCACTACCTCATCCTGGCTCATGGTGTCAAGGAGAGATGTGCTCACTTGCACCTGATTCTGGCGCTGTGGGTTCGGCTCTGCCATCTTCACTTGGAGACTGAGGAAGCCACAGAGTCCGTCAGATGCACCCCTTCCTCCGCGCCGCATGTTCTCCACCCGGCTGCTGTGACCTCACCCAGAGGAAAACCGACCTCAGAGAGAAGCCTCAGAGCCCCACAGGGGATGCTTTTTTACAGCTCCACGACTTTACTGTTCTCAGTGCTTAGAAGATAGTTTCCCATACTTTTTTCTTTTGTGGTGGGGGTGTTTTTGTTTACTCCATTTTATCTAGTAAGAGTGAATTGTAAGACTCTCTTAGCAGACCTCATGTTAGATATCGGTATGATAATAAAATCAAACAATGTTTGTGCTACTCAAACACACTGCTTTCTTGTGACAACAGATGCTGGTGTTCTTGCTACACACATCAAACAGTTCTCCAGTAGATGCCAACTGGATGCCCTAAAACCTAATTCAGTTTCAGTCTGGAGATAGCACTGTACCCCACAGGTTAAGGGCTTGGTCCCACAAGACCCCCTTCCCAAGTTCAACTCTGCACAGTGCCTTGCACCCTTGACCAACAGCTCTCAGGTGGGCTTTCCCACAATTCCCTCCTCAGCCTCAATTAATTGGCTGAGAGCCCAGTAAACTCAAGATTTCCTGGGCTAACGTATTAGTAAACGGTATGCGGACAAACGAACACAGACAGCGGTGTGTGGGCAAGGCGTGGAGAACACAGAGCTCTGTGTGCAGTGCAGTCCAGTGGAGCTGCCTCCCAGCACCTGCCTGTGTCCAGCAGCCAGTGGCTCTCAGCCCCTTTTGAGTATTTGCAAAGAATTCATGACACAGACGTGATTGACGGCACCATTGGCCACTGTGAGTCACTGAACCTTCCAGAGCTGCACA
This sequence comes from Dasyprocta punctata, assembly GCA_004363535.1. Classification (NCBI taxonomy): domain Eukaryota; kingdom Metazoa; phylum Chordata; class Mammalia; order Rodentia; family Dasyproctidae; genus Dasyprocta; species Dasyprocta punctata. The sequence continues at coordinate 5,710 of RJWM01019461.1, forward strand.
GTGGGGCTCGGTATTCCCACCCTCAATTCGCAGGCTGGTTCCCATGGTAACCAGCCCCATCCTGAGCTCTCCACGAGCTGCCATTGGAACAAAAGACGCTCCCGTGTCCTAGGAAAGCCCATGGGACTTAGCAGCTCTTTGAAGGACAGGGCCAAAGGCCAAGTGTCTGCACGAAAGATTCTGCTTTTGACTACAAGGTTTCTAGAGTGCTCTCAGGAACAGAGGTGGTTTCCTCTTGTATTGCAGTATCAGTGTCCCTTTTTGATACCCATGTCCCTGTAGAGCCTGCTTTGCCCCTTTCTGTCAGCTATTTCCCTGCGCCATAACCGCTGATTTACTTGCCTGTTCCCAGGTCTCTAGATCACACATTAGTGGTGTGGAAAATTTATCTATACTTCCTGTGTATGCTTATGTGGAGGTATGAACAGAACAAATCATTAATGAGTGAATATGTGATTAAACAATAAAGGGAAACCATTACAGAGTTTAAATTTTTCCCATAATTGTGGCAATCCAGGAGCAGTACGGTTACCAACTTCTCCTTCTGGATGTGCTCAGCTGACATGTTTGAGCTGGGATAGATCTTCTCTTAGTCTTCATAGAATATAATAAGACCAGAAAGATGAAGATACTGAAAATGTCTGCAACCCCAGAGACTGGATCCTAGATTCTCTTTTTACCAATTCTCTCTCTCTCTCTCCCTCTCTCTCTGTCTCTCTCTCTGTTTCCTTAAAAGACAGAAAACCCTAACATCTAGCAGTTCAAGCCTCATAGCTCAAAGTTTCCACACCACCTGAACACTAACAAATTCATTTTATTCAAATGGTTTTGGTGGGCACAAGTAGGGTTCTGTGGGAGGGAGTTCTAAGTGTTAACTTGCACTAGAATCACCCCCAGTACGCACACACACACACACACACAGAGGCGGTTTCCTAAAATAGAAGAAGATAAAAGAGATGTTCATCCAGGGGTGCTTGTGAATGTGCTACTCTTCTTGTATACTTGGTGGCTCCCATGTCGCTATGCGGCCCACATTAGCCACCAGAATGCTTGAAATAAGGCGTTTCTCCGTCTCCTGACTACTCGAAGTCTGAAGTCCCTCTGCAGACCTTGTTTGTGATACTACACTGCAATATGAAATATATAGAGTTTCTGCCCTTGGCTTCTGACACAGAGTTAATAGGCTTGCAGAAAGGGCTCCTGGCAGAATCTCTTGTATTGCAGTATCAGTGTGGGCTTTGACCTCGTTCCAGGCACAGAGCTCCTAAGGCCTGTGTAACTTAACTTCCTGAGAGACAGAGGTGCCTGGCACAGTGCTCCTGGATGCTGGGATTTCCTGGGCAACAGGACACCTTGTTCTAAGGAGTAACTCCTGCAGCGGTCCTGGCTGGCCTAGGAAGAGGGCTGCTCACCAGGGGACCCAATGCCACTTCAGGAAGAGGGAAGCTTCAGCCCCACTCTGACCCGGGAGGCGCTCAGGAGGCCTCCGTGGACCTCGGCAGGGTCGGGGAGGGCTGGTGGCAGAGCACGCAGGTCGGCAGGAGGGTGGCTGAGGAGTCCTAGGTGAAGGCAGCGCTGTGTGCCCTCCCCACGGCCCTCCCCATCAGAGTGTAGCTGGAGGACTGCTTGGTGGTGGAGAGAAATCTACACACATTCTGGTGGCCACAGGTAAAATATTCTGGGTTATTCTTAGTATGAAACTTGGGAAAATAATTGATGTTTTCTGTCTTATACACTAGTCCAGGCCTAAATGTCTCACTTGAGTCCAAGTTGGTCTGATTTTTGGGTTTGGCAAAGCCATCTTGGTTCAGTTCCCATCTCAGAGGAGTTGCTTGGATTATAAACTTAAGTGAAGACTTTTCTTCCATTTCTAATTAGGGAAAAGAAAAGTTGGAAGGTAGAATGCCACCTCAAAAGAGGATAAGGATTGTTTGTCGACTGACCTCTAGATGGGAAAACAACACATTACTGGCCTCTACCAATACATTGAAATGAACGAGAAACATAAATAGGTCATTTCAAATTAGTGGCTTTGTATCTTTGGCTTCAATGTCTGTATAATAAAATTGTAGGTTCAGATTTGAGTTATAAATATTAAAAAGGTCATTCAATTGGTCCTAGTTTTCATTGATAGGGGTTGAGAATTTATGCTGAAATAAAACCATGAGCTAAGTAATCAGTGGAATCCTCTGTTAAATAACTCTCCTGACATACAGACGATGAGACAGTCTGTGAAACATTTTCTATACTTCCAGCTCTTCAATGAGTAGAAGTCTGTAGATATTAAAAAAAAAATTCTGTTTTCCAGAAGACACTGGGAAGCATTCCAAAGAGAACCAGATTCTCAAAAAAACTTTAAAAAAAGGAGGGCAGGAGATAAAGCTATAATGTATCATATATTTACATTTAAACTTCAGGAAATTAACACAAGTGGAAAAAAATACCTATTTTCTGACTAACAGCAGGTTAACCATGGTGAAAGTCTATCCAAATATACCTACCCCTAAGGGAGTCTGACAGAAACCCAAGTGGCTAAGACTGTCTCTTAACTCGTACTATTTTGTCACATCAGCCACACAAAGTGACATTAATGACCACACCCCCAGGTCTGTGTGCCGAGAGCTTGGCCCGTGCTTCCATGGCCTTCTGTCTGGGACTCGACCTCGTCCAGGGACCAAAGGGATGTTACGGGAAGATGCAGTCCAGCCCTGTGATGCACAGCTTCAAAATCTTTTATCCTAGACCTGGGCCAAAAACATGGCATTTCTGCCAAGAACCCTGATCAGTCCTCCTGGGAACCAGGGTGTAACTCATCCTCTGCCCAGCGTTTGAGAGCGGAAGGTTCTATTTCTTCTCTGAAAGTTTGACCCCATTCCTCTGGCTTTTACGTTTTACAGACAACTACAGAGAAATAGTTCACAATGATTAGTAAAATCTACTGGGTATGTTTTCAGTGTTCATGATGTATTACAACTAAAAATAAGCCCTCAGGGCACTTGGTTGCTTAAAATTTATAATCACTGTTGTAAAGATTTAAACTCATTCTACTATTTCATAAATGGTAATATACAGCCACAACATCAACATACCACATTAGTTTAAAAATAAACACATTTCCCTATATCATTTTTAATAGCAGTAGTTTGGCAATGACAGAAGGAATTTAAGAGGACTCATGGTGTATGTGTAGAAATCTGTGTTGTGCTTACAACTGTGTTTTTGGCATATTTGCATGCCATATTTAGTAGACTTCATTCTGAAAAAGTCTCAAATACATGAGTTTTTTAAGATATGGGAATTCCTTTAAAGACGTGGTTGGGAACCAGTGCCACACCGGGGCCAGGAGGTCTGGGCGCTGCCCATCCCTGTGCCCACGCCTGGCCCAGCTGGGCGATGCCCTGTGGAGACCACGCCCCAGCACCTCAGTGGCAGCACCAGGGCTCCCAGTCGGACTCGGCCGCGGTTTGGGGATCCAGCAGCTGCCTTCTCTTTGTCCTCACAGCCCAGACGTGGACAGACAGTGACAGCCGAGTCCTGGCCGAGAGGGACGACCGTACCGCAGGTCCACGCCGCGGTGCCCTTGCTCAGCGCCTCTGTGCATCCCAGGACGTCAGGCTTGTTCTACACACGCTTCTGAGCACAACAAAAAAGTTACTTCAACTGTAAAATTAATAAGGTGAAGTGTGAGGACCCATCTGCGTGTACACCTGCCATGAGCAAACCTGGGCAGCTAACATTCCCTCTCCTATTTCTTTTTTAAGCTTTGACTAACATTTAACGACTGTACACAGTTGTGAGGGACGGTGGTTTTCCATGCGTGTGTGCAGTGCATGTGACAAGCAGGTCGGTGTCTCTGTCTCTGTCCCCCACTCGGCTCCGCTCCTCCAGTGAGCGGAGAGCACCCTGACCTCCTCGCGGCCTCAGGAGTGAACCCTTCTTGAGCCAGGCTTCAATCCTGCCAGCCTCTGGTGTCCCCCAGTGGCCTTCCAGCCCTCCCTCACCCCAGCGAGGGGAGCCCACCGGCTCGTCCTGCCCTGACTCCCTTCAAGCGGTGCCCGTTCTGCCCTCCTGGGACAGTCAAGGAAGTGCGGGGTTCACCTCGTCCTGGGCCTTGTCCCTGTTCATTGCGAACACCACCGTCTCCCCGGCCCTGCCACTGTCCAGAGGAGGCCGTCTCCCTCCTCTCCAGCCCTCCTGCCGCCAGATACGCAGGCTCTGCGCAGTGGAGCAAGGTCCTCAGTAAGCAGCTTGCCCCGAGAAGAAAATGCCTTAACTACAATCGAAGAGAAATAAGCAAAAGATACCAAAAGCCGAAAAAGTCCTTTGCAAAGTCTGCAGAAGGTCACTGGCTGGCTGTGGAAGAAACCCCCTTTCTCCCTGTCTCCTCCTGCATTTCAAGCTGTGACTCACAGAGCATTTTCCAAGCACTCAGGCAGAGGCTATGATTCCCCACACCCCAGTCCTGCAGGGGCGCTGATCACATGGCTTGCACATCAAAGCATCCAGATGCAGTGTGACAGAGCCCAGCAAAGAGGGGCGAAGGGAAGGGGGCGTCCTGCACCACTCAGCTATGAAGCATGGTCTTGGGCAATGGGCAAACTCATTTTTCAAGACTTCCCTTGAGCAGGGGCAGCACACAGACCTTCATCTCCGCCAGGGAAGGAAAGGTCCCAAGGGACATGTGAGTAGCTGGCCTGTGTTCCGGGTCCTGCACTCCCAGCTCATCCCGCCTCCGACAGCAGCAAGGCTCGAGGCTCCTTCCTCAGAGCCTGGCTGTGCCTCGCCACCTTAGAGCTCCAAGCATTCCCAGTCAGTGGGGATTTGGGTAAGGCAGTGTGACTCCCTCTCTTACTCGGTCCCATGGTTCGTATTTCAGAAGCGTGCATGGGCCACCTGTAATCCCCACCTGCCCTGTTCCCGGCTGCTGAGAGGCTGGCGAGGGGACCAGGCCTGCAGGGCTGTCCTTCCTCTGGCTCCCTGGTGGCTGTGCCCAGTGGAGGGCACCACTGGAGCTAAGCACATGTGTTCCGTGACCGTCACAGGCAGCAGATTGGCGGCCATGTCCCTGTGCAGAGCCCCAGCCCCTGCTGCCTGCACTCCCGACCTCCCTAACACCTGGCGGCGATGTTAAGGCGGGCAGTGAGAGCAATCCCCGGCCCAGCGTCATCCAGCGGTCCCACAGGCGTCCACACCAGCCCTTCACACCTCTGCTGTATGTCGCTCAGCTGCAGTAGAGGCCCTGGCTGGTACGCGCACTTGAGAAAAGTTCTCAGAGTAAAGCAGATGTGGACAGGAACAATCTTTCACTGTGATGAGCCAAAAGCACAATGAATGCACAGGTGGGTGTTTCTAGTGGTCCACTCCAAAGCCATCCCCTAGAACTCTAACCCTGCTAGATCAGTGCTGAGCCGGCTCTCAGCACTAGGCCCACAGGGTTAGCAGAACTCTACCAGGTGAAGCTCTGCAAGGATTGATAGAACCCAGGGTCCTCCAGGATAGGTCTCCCCTTCGGTTTCTGCTCCTCTTACTGGATGCAGATTTGAAGGCTGTGAATCCAGGAGTCGTCCTGAGACAGCGCAGACTGAACTCCTCCGCAGAGGGGCGGGCGGAGTGAGCGGCTGGGGCACCAGTGGGATCTCTGACCCTGATAACTTCCAGGAGCTTCCAGGAATGGGGACTGCTTCCATCTCAACTGCTTAGCCTGAGGGAGACGGGCCCTTGCTTACTGGGTGAGCTGGCATCCTGGCGCATGCAGGTGGCCAAGCCTCAGCCGACACAGGGGAGTCAGAGGGACACCCGCCTTGAGAGGCCAGGGGAACCTAGCGCTGCATCCAGGAAGGAGCAGCCCTGGTGGCGGCAGTGGGATCTCAGCACGGCAGAGAGGGAGGAGGGCAGGAGGAGGTGAGGTGGGGGAGCGTGGCCGCGGACCCTAACGCATCTGCCCTTGTGCCATAGGGGGTGAGGTTTCATTCTGCCAGGGAGAAGAAAAGCGTCATAGCTGGTGCTTTCTCAGCTGGTACCACAGCACCCGGTGAAGGGGACCTGAGCGATCTGACATTCATGTGTGTGGTCAGCACAGGCCACGTGGTCAGCAGAGGCTGCGTGGTCAGCAGAGGTCCGCGTGGTCAGCAGAAGTCCGTGTGGTCAGCAAAGGTCACGTGGTCAGTAGAGGCCACATGGTCAGCAGAGGTCCATGTGGTCAGTAGAGGTCCACATGGTCAGTACAGGCCACATGGTCAGCAGAGGTCCATGTGGTCAGTAGAGGTCCGCGTGGTCAGTAGAGGCCACATGGTCAGCAGAGGTCTGTGTGGTCAGCAGAAACCACGTGGTCAGCAGAGGTTCGCATGGACACTAGAGGCCACATGGTCAGCAGAGGCCATGTGGTCAGTAGAGGCTGCATGGTCAGCAGAGGTCCATGTGGTCATCAGAGGTCCATGTGGTCAGTAGAGGCCACGTGGTCAGCAGAGGTCCACGTGGTCAGTAGAGGCCGCATGGTCATGAGAGGTCACGTGGTCAGCAGAGGCCATGTGGTCAGTAGAGGCTGCATGGTTAGTAGAGGCTGCATGGTCAGTAGGGGCTGTGTGATCAGATGCCTGTGTAGTCAGATGTCTGCGTGGGCAGTAGAGGCCACATGGTCACGAGAGGCCATGTGGTCAGTAGAGGCCATGTGATCAGTAGAGGCCATGTGGTCAGTCGAGGCTGCATGGTTAGTAAAGGCTGCATGGGCAGTAGGGGCTGTGTGATCAGATGCCTGTGTAGTCAGATGTCTGCGTGGTCAGCAGAGGCCACACAGAGGACTCCTCCTCCCCAGTGAGTCTGCTGGGCCCCTCGGTGCTGGCTTCTCTGTGGTGCTCAGTCTTCATCTCGGAGACGCAGCATCCGAAAGCCGAGGAAAGGGGCTGCTTGCCAAGCCCTCTCCCCTTTGCTAGTTTTTATCCAGGACTGAGATTTTCCCAGGGCCTCCCCAGAACTTCTGGCCGCCCTAGCAGCCGGCGGGGTCCCAAAGGCTGCACTTCCCATTCATCGTCCCCGAGAGAACTGCAGCTGGGCCCAGGGGGCCTGGAGCCGGTGACCCCAGGACTCCCCTGCACGGGTCTGGGGGTGCCTGGGAAGGACAGGGCGGTGGAAGCTCCTGGAGGCTTCTGGAGGGACCCGGCTGCCACTGCTTCCCCTCATCCCTGCCCGGCCCGCCGGCTGGGAGCTGAGACCAGCGGCAGCCGCCTGAGCAAGTTCCATGGCGCTCGCATTGCTACGATTTTGGTTCTCCGCACCGCAGCCAGCTCAGGTCCCAGCCAGCAGCTCAGACTGTTGACGGCTCATCGCTGTGGTCAAGCAGTGGGACCCACCGCCTCTAAGCACACTGCTGCCCCTCCACGCCTGTCCCAGAACGATTGTTTCTTTTGGGGGGGGACTAATTATTTTATTTTATTTTTTATTTACAAAGAATCTACAAAAAACCCCAATAAAACAGACAAGCAGATTTAGCAAGGTCACAGTACAAGGTCATAAAGCCATATACAGAAATCCAGTGTCCGCCTATATATAAACAATGAACATTTCAAAAGTACAATTGTAAAGGCGCAAGTTACAACATCACAAAAAAGCTTAAACTAACATTACTGTATAAATCTACCAAAATACATTCATTATCTGTATTCTAAAAACTATAAAAACTGATTAAAAGTACTCAAATACAACCTAAATAAGTGAAGAGAGACTGTCTATGTGAATTGGACAAATATCAAAATATTTATTCTCCCTAAACTTACCTATAGATTCACCTCAATATCTATCAAGATCTCAGCGAATTCTTTTTTCTTTAGCTATCTTAACTATTTGTATATACATATACATAAACATATATAGTTTTTCCTTCAGTTTTTCACACAAGTGCAACGATACAGTGCTCACATACGTGTGACTTATTTGTTTCACTGATAAGTGTATTTTCAAGGTACATCCATTTAAGTATGAAGGTGTCCAGTTTATCATTCTTTATAGCTGAGTAGTATTCCATTACATAGAAATAACACATCTTTTTTATCCATTCCTCAGTCAACAGGCATTTAGGTTGTTTCCAAAATCTGGCTATTATGAACTGTGCTGCTAAAGAAAAACTGTTTTAACCAGAAAGAAGGGCGCAGCTGCAGGGTGACCCCCCAGGGCGCTGGTTCAAGGAGTCCTCCGGAGCCTGTGCAAAGATGGGGCTCCTTGGCCTGCGTGCCTATGGACAAGGGATACTGCGTGTGCAGCAGTCACTGGGAGCCAGTTTAGACGGGAGCCTAAGGCAGGAGAGCAGCGCCCACGACCTTTGGGGTGAGAGGCGGGGACAGCAGTGAGCTACTGAGTGGACAGCAGGGTTGGAGAAAGAGGCCCAAGGCAGAAAGTCACCACGGCTGCAGTCACAGAGAAGTGGAGCAGGTTGAAAACACGGCACTCTGCCACTTCCCGGAGCTCTCTTGTTGGACGAACAACTTTGCAATCAACCAGGTCATCAAAAGCCTTTATGAAGAAGAACTTAGCTCACGCTCAAGCCCAGTCTCTGACCATGCACCAGTGAAGTCAGCTTTAAAACTAGAAGAATTTCTCCATAAATCTGAGTCAATCAGTACTTTTATAAATTCGCCCGAGCTCTCGGGGAAGAACAGATGACCACGTCCAGAACTTGAGCGGCTTGCCCAGTGGCGCTGGGGACACCACCCACCCATCACAGGACCTGGGCTCACTGTAGCTCTGGAGGAGGAGGACAGACTCACATGGAGCTACGAGATGGGACCAGAATGCAGGGTGTCAGGGCAGAGGTCTCGGGGACACGGCTGAGGACAATGCCACCTCTCTCTCGGTGAGTGAAGGCTTCGTAAAGAGGTAACAGCTGACCGCTTGCGACTTCTCTGGCCCTCGTTATTTTTCTCTGCTTCTTTTGTTCCACTTGCTGCATCACTTCAAGCAGTCTCAAGAGACTCTTCACTTAAAAAAGTGAGTTATATCCAGCCATATATTGCTAACAATCTAAGCATGAAAATATTTTAATATGGATTCATCCGATCAGACACAATTTATTATGCTATCAGTGTATGCCAGAATTTTGATAGTTTTTGATCTTAATAAATTGCAAGATAAGCTTCCATTGTTTTCAGCAATGAATAGCAGTTATGGTAGACATGATAAAAATCTATTTTCCATCCCATAAAGGTCTGAAAGCCGATAAACCAACTCTGCTTTGCCAAGACCCTAAGAAACAAGTTTTCTAGCACATTTTACCTGCATTCTAGACAACAGGATGGGGAAATAATTTTAAAAATAAAAGAACTATCATCTTCTAAGAAAGTTTTTTATTAGACCAAATTTACAGCGCACAATGTCTGCACTCCTTGTATGGAACTGGTGCAACACATCTTCATCCCTTCTTCACCCCGTCCCTCTCCCCCGTCCCTTGGTCTCCTTCCCATCCGGGACAGATCTAGCGCCTTACTTCCTATTGGCTACATTTTGTTTTGCTGTTTATGATACTTTGGGTTTCTCATAGAAGAGAAAAGCCATGTGCTATTTCAGCTTGTGTGTGTGATTTATTTCACTTAGTATTATGGGCTCGAGGTGCATCCATTTTCCCACAGATGACCCAAGTTGACCCTTCTTTATGGCAGAGAAGGGCTCCACTGTGTGCAGACACCACATTTTCTTACCTTTCGTCTGTTGGTGGATCTGCAGGTCGCTGCCGAAATCTAGCTGTACTGGATCATGCTGCTGTAACGTGGGTGTGCTTTACACTGTATGTCTTCAATTCTTTAGGGAAGATACTAGAAGGGGTCTAGCTGGGTCAAATGGAATTCCTAGTTTTAGTTTTTAGACGAATCTCCACACTGTTTTCCATAGTAGTTCACTAATTTACATCCCACCAACAAAACAGGAGGGTTCCTTTTTCCCTACATGCTTGCCAGCTTGGCACTATTGTTATTATTTGCTTTCTTGAAGAAGGCTGTCCTTTCTGCACTAAGATGAAATCTTGGTGTTGTTTTAGAGTTAGGGTTAGGGGTAGAGCTGCTGCATGACACCTCTATGTCCGAAATTTAACAATACTGGCTCGCCTATCTACAAAGGTAGGGTAGAAATGGCAGTATTTATTTGGGATCATATATTTACCAACTAAGACCTGTGAGCTTGATTCCATGAAAGAAAGGGGGCACGGGTGGTGATGGAGAAGGGGACCCCTGCTGCAATCAGAACCTGCTTCACAGAGCGGCAAGGAGCCTCAGAGGTGACGAACCCCAATAGTGAGTCTGGTTTGCGTCATGGCCAGGGTGCGACCACCTTGCTTCCTCATCCAACTTCAGCACTGGTTTCATTAGACAGCAGCCTTCGCAGTGTGACGTGGGATGTTTTCCCCTTAGATTTGACATAGTATCAGTTACACGGTTAAAATGTTTTCAAGCAAGCCCAGGCCCGCTTCTAACCTTGATTCGCTTCCTTAAACATAGGGAAAGCTGGATGTTTCCCCATGGGAAGTCCTCTTTTCCTCCTTTTCCTTTTTTTTTTTTAACCTTGACTCTGCCCTGATAAGGCCAAATATACCTTTTTCGCTTCCTTTCTGCTCACTGCTCTACACCAGGCCCCTGGGGGCCCCATAGGCAGTCCACGCCGCCCCTTTGCTGCCTTCTCTGAGCAGATCCCACAGACAAAGCCGTCCAGCCCAGGAGTTTCCACAGCTCACGGTCACCACTGCTCATCCTCCTCACCCCTGCCTGACTTCTGGAGAGGAACAGCAGGCTCCTCGTGGCCTCTGAATCCTGGTGACCAGTGCCGGCTACCCGCAAGGGCCTGGCTTCCCCCTGAAGAGAACGGTCCCCTGCCAGTCTTCCACTGTCCTGTCCCAGCCCACTGCAGGCAGCCGCGACAGATGCCCTTCCCCAGGAAAGGCCGCCTGGACCTGGGCCTGGGCACCTCTGCTGATGGACACGCCCTTGCCAACAGCACAGGCAGCCTGCCGTGGGTTCTGACACCTGGAGCGCTCCCCGAGCACCCCGTCAGTCCCCAGGTCTCACAGCCAGATGGACAAAAGGCCACGCCTGCCAAATGGCCACAGCTTCGCTCCTTCATGTTTGAAATGTTTTATCAACTCTCAGAAATAACGTGTAATATAAAACTTCTCTTCTCAGAAATAATATGTAACATAAAACTGCTCTTCTATCCTTCAGTGATTTTAATTTGTTGAGAGTGCCAGCATTTCCAATGCACTGAAGAGATTTGACGGGAAAGTTCAAGAGTAGGCCCCTCTTGAGTGCCGCCCCGGGACCCAGTCCTGTGGCCGGACCCCACTGTCCTTGCCACTTTCCTGAGAGGGGGGGGATGCTCACGCGAGCCTGGCATGGGCTTGACATGGAGAGCGGTGGGGCACCAAGGACAGCGGGAGCTGGAGCGCCAAGTGGGGCTCTGCCGCACACCTAAGGTCTGACGTCACCAAGGACAGTGGGAGCCGGAGCGCCAAGCGGGGCTCTGCTGAACATCTAAGGACTGACGTCACAGCCACATGGTTGACAACCGGCAGCAGGTCTGGGGGGCTTCCCCAGGGGCACACGTCACTGTGCTAGTGACAGTGACGGCTCTGACTTAAGTGCAATTTCATGTAGTTCCCCTCCCTAGAAACACTTTCGGATAATTCAGATTGGATGAAGACCTCTATCTAGCAGGAGAAGAACCAAATGACATAGTTATTTATTATTATTAAACCAATTGATAAGAACTTATTTTATTTTGATAAGGTCACAGAAAATACTTCAATGGAAAATAATTGGAAAGAAGTCACTGGGTTTTTTCTAAATGTATCATGTTGTGGGAAAAATATCAAGACTCGCTTCAGAGGGTCTTTGAAAGGACTGACCCTGTGAAAACCGACTCTCAGAGCCAAGGATACAACTGAGGTGGCCCAGAAACTGGCTCTGTCCTTAATCTTAGCATGGACTTGTTGACCTTAAATTCTTTTCTTATTACAGCCAATGATTTAATTTGCTTCTTGCTTTATCTCTTCATGCAATTCATTAAATTATTGCATATTCCTATGGTGGTATAAAGATCTCTATCACAATCTCTAAAAGTTTAAATGTTTTATATCTTTGTTTTGTCTATCAAATAGCTTGCATAAAAGGGAAATTTTTTATCTTAAATCCATTTTTTTCTATTTAGCTAAATTAGTCAACAAAATTAAAGAATGGAAAGTAATTGCCATGACAGTATCCCTAATCAGAGTCTCCTCTTAAACACACAGATATATAGTAACCTGGATTTATAGGCTTTAGTTCTGTAACTAGATTTCTACTTTCATTTTAATACTGTTTTAAAGTCTTTCAGTATACTCCCATTACTGAAATACAAAGATAAATGCAAATGTTTTAAACGTAAAAGTGCCTACTATTCCAAGTCAAAAAATAATCCCAGTATTTGACAGTGATATTAGCAACATTCCTAGCGACATCTCAGCCATCGCAGAGAAGCAGCGTCTAGCGCTGATCACGAGCATGTCCCTTCTCCGCTCTGGTTCTGGCCAGCTTGCATCTTGCTACCCTTGCTGGGCAGGGACCAGCTCTGACCAATGCACTTCGGGGACGTCACTTCCGCGTTGAGCAGCAGCTTCCGGTGGAGGGGGCTGGTGAGCAGGCGCACAATGGCGGCTTCGCTACTGCCCTTAACCCTGGTTTCCGTGCATTGCTGAATCCGTGCTGATCCCAGACAGATCGACCACGGGCGCCACAGGTGACCGCCACTGCCTTCCACCAGCAGGAGGAGTTGACTTTTTCCATTTACCAAAGCAGAAACTGTCTTGGATAAAACAGGATGTGCAAACTCTTACAGTTTTACTGTTTTTTCAGGCTCTGGGCACATTTACATACCATTTATCATGCTTGTCCCATTTGAAGAAGACTAAAGATCGAACAAAATGCAGAGAGATATGGAGAAATCAGTGAATCAGAAGCTCAGGAAAAATATTTTTAACATACAAGACAATACAGAAATAGGAAGATTTCAAAATTGCTTACTTACTGCTTCATCGATTTTTCCAATTATGGAGAAATAAAACTGCATGTCAAAGAAACAAATTGCATACAGCAATATAGAAAGAAAACAGATTAATCCTCAGACATGATTACATAATCATATTAATATTTTGATTTTTCTTGCCAGTCTTTTCTTATGTATATTCAGTGTGTTCATGCATTTACAAATTTAATAATGTGCTGTGTGAATTAGTTAAGTATAAGAACCAAAAAACTGCATTTAAACATTCAACTGAGCTTATGAAATGGCTTTACTTAGCATAAATATGAAGTAAAAACCACTGACAAAATTAATTACATTAAACTTTAAACCCATGAATGTCAAAGGCTTCCTAAAAATATGAAAAAATATACCTATGTAGTCTAAATTTGAAACTTGGGTTTACAAAAAACAAATAATTACCATACAAGACAAAAATGGGTACTTTTATTTTGAATCTATTTATAGTTTTATATTGTATGATGCTCAAAACATAGAATTTTAAAAGTGTACAACTGAGATGTTGTTATGTAATTGTCAAGCAAAACTGAGGAAGGTTTGAGGACAGGATTGCAGCATCTTGGCAGAGGGGCTGTGGAATGCCCTACACCACAGAGGTTATTGCTTGGGGCAAGGTCTGACTTGTAGCAATGACCTTGCAAACAACATCAGCAATGAAGCTGGAGCACACAAGACGGAAGGGCCATCAACACCAGGACCTCTAAACAGACGCAGGTGCTCGAGTAACTTACCCCAGCCGGCAAGATAGAGAGCGCTGGGCAGCAAAGCCAAGGCCAATTTCCACCTGGTGGTGCAGCTAGGGCTTCTGAAAAGTGTCAGCATTAAGCTCCAGGTTAGGATGCACTGAGCATGTAGATTGAGGACCTTTATTTCCTAGAGTTTAGAAAGCTGGAAGCTGACATTTTCTAATCTTTCAAAGGTATCCATACGCACCATCTTATTTGAAAGCCTTAAACATTTGAAAAAAGGTGACGTAGCCAGGTCTGTGATGAGTGAAAGTATTAATCGCCCACTTGGTGTTCTTCCCTCTGATCCGGGGGAGTGCGGGGCCTTCTAGAACACGGGAGTAACACGGATAAAAAGACTAATTGCAAAAATAATGGTTTTAATTTACCCAGATGACTAAAACTGAAGTCATCATTAGACAAATCCATTTGCAAACCCATGTGAAGCTGTGCATTGTAGACCGTATATTAGTCTTCTAGGCCCCTGTGGTAAAACAAGTTCTGTGTAGATTAAACAACAGACACTGGTTTTCTCAGTGCTGGAGATCAGACCCAAGATCAATAGCACTGGCTCTTTCTGGGCCTTCCTTTTTGGCTCTATGAAAGGCCGTCTTCTCCTGTGTTTTCACTTCTTTTCTTTGCACCCGACTGTGTACAAATTTCCACTTCTTATAAAGATACTACTCAACTGGCGCCACACTGAGGACCTCATTTACCTTAATTTCCCTTCAGAGGCCTTGTCTCCAAATGCACTCATGTTCTGAAGTACTGGGCATCGGGACTTCAACATTTATGGGGCAAAGTTCATCCCAGAACATATGGTTCCAAAATCATAGGTTTTAGAGACAGATGTGGAATGGTAGGAAAAGGAAGCATCTGAAAGCTGTTGGAATAAGAGGTGCAAGGAAAGCAATGTCCACGTAGCTTGGCAGTGGGCTGTGAAAAGCAATTAGAATAAAGACCATGGCTAGGGGGCTGCTGGGTTTATCTGGAAAGGGTGTCAGAATGGGATGTTTCCAAAGACATGCCATTTTGACAGTATGATGGGGTGCCCTCCAGTTTTGTTTTACTAAGCTTTGCATAAAAGTATGTTAAATACTGAACACATTCTGTAAGAGGTATCACAGCAACCTGGTCAATGCTGTAATGGAAGACAAAAAATACACAAAGACAATAAAATGCATTCAAAATGCTGTGCTGGGTGTTATGCAGTGATTACCATGTACATGTGCAGCACTATTTACACAGTCATGTTTATTTGGAAAACATGCTGCTATACTCTGTATGCAGGAAAAGCCCAAATTCTCCATAAGAAGACCCTAAGTTATCCTTTATATTCCCTAAAAATGTATGCTATCTTTTCTTAATTAATTTAAACTTTTCAGGTATCTTTGCCAAGAATTTCTTCCCCTCAGGCTTGAGCTCCATGTGTAGCCACTCATCCTACCCCTGGACCATGGAGAAGCCAGCACACTCCTATCCTGTGAAGAGCAGGTCACTTCCTCTGTAAGAAACAACCTGCCATCAACACACCAGACAACTTGCCCGCATTCCTGAGGCCCCCACCATGGGACCTTGGTCACCCTGACTCCCGCTGTCTTCAAAGGGAGCTTCGAAGAGATATGGTGGAGAAACAAGACGTTGGCAGGCGTTGCACCAACACATCCTCAAACTACAGTGTGTTAAAAACGTAACCTTTCAAGAAGCTGAGAGCCAACAAATGATACTGAGCATTTTCAAAGAGGTTCCCAATGGGCTAATTAAATGCTGTGAGGTCAATCAGTATTATTAGCCTCACTCCACAGATAAGACAATGGAAACACAGAAAGGTCAAGTGACGTGCCCAGGCATTCCAAGTTCAACAGCACCACATTGGTGCTGAACTCCAAGGGCCAACAGCCAGGGAACGCCTCGCCCTGCATCTGCAGTCCCCCCAGAAATGCTCCACCTCATTACAGTTTATCAGTGGCCATTTATGAATATTTTTCATAGCTATTAGAGGTGTGATTTAACTTCACACACACACACACAAAGTGACATCTCACCAAGTAGCTCCACACCCAAGTAAGTGTAACTGAGACAGATAAAGTTCTGCTAAATGTGGAATTCTCTCCAAGGAACAATCTACAAGTAATTCATATGCTGCACATCTGTGAGATTCTTTTCTGTATACCTTAGTGATAAACATGAGGCAATGAATTTCCCATCACAGCACAGTGAGCAGCCTTGAAGTTTTCATGATTCTCTAGAAACCTATCTGTTATAGTGTGGTCGAATGGCCCCCACTTAAGCCTCATGTGATCTTGGATGGGCCGAGTCTAGCGTTTGTGATTGGTTTGTTGTCTGGCACTGGGATTGGTGGTGTAAGTGCTGCACCTGCTCAGTGGTGGAGTCGACATGCAGTGTAAGGGTGGGAAGAAGGTGTGTCTCTTCCCTCTCTCACCAGTTCATGCTTACTTTTTGCAGTGGCCATGAATGCCCCACCACACCACCCTGCCTTGGAGCCAACTGAGTATGAACTGAAACCCCCAAGAACTGGAAGAAATAAACCCTTCCTTCCCTAATTTTGGGCGTTAGGTATTTTGTCTCCGCAACCAGAAAAAAGTAACAAAGACACTATCACTAAAAGAGATCATTCAGAATGCTACTAAGCCAGTCTGCCACCCTTACAATGACGTGACCAAATCTGTAGCCTCACACAAAATTGTTCAATTGCTACCATGACCTTGAATATTTAGTATTAGCTTAAATATCATCTTCTTGATAGAGCAGCCGATGTAAGATACAATTTAAGCTGGTTTTTATCTGTGACTAACAGTTTTATTGTAACTTTGTATTAGTCGGCACAACTAATGCCTATGCAATACATACTAAACTGAAGCTCTGGTGTCTGTCCCTTTAGATAGGCTTTTTAACTGGAAATTGTACTTTATTTTTTAATGTAGTACCTTTCCTTCATCCCTGCTTTAGTCAGAACCCTGTTTATGTTTGTCCTGATCCTGGTCTGCACGGTAAACTCTCCCACACTTGTGATAGCTTTGTTAAAGGGAATGCATTGTTTAATGTCTATTTCTAATAAATATGGAGGAAATAATTCTTTCATTGTTAAACTTTTGCTTCAGTAAGAATAATAGTAAAAATAAATTCTTGATGTGCATGTATTCTGTTTACTTTGGGGGAGATTTTGACTTTGGTACACAACAGGGCATTAAAGCTAGAGACCTCTGTCTCAGCCTTTTTGAGTTACATATGAGTATGTATTTCACAAATATATTTAAGTGGTTGCTTAAGCAGTTGCAGCTTTTCTGTTATCCAGACTGGTTCCATAACACTTTGTCAGGATAAGCGTAAATTCCGAGCTCTTCTTCCAGCTGCAGTTAATAGTTTTTAAAGTACGCACAACCTCTCTTTTGAAGTCGGTGTGTGCTTTCTGAGCTGGCCCTGCTGAAGTAGAGTAGGGCAGCTACCCCAAACTGTTTTGTTGAAAACTTACACATTTGCTTTGCCGTTGTTTGACTTATTTTCTTATGATAAAACTGAAATGCTAACAATGAAGTTAGTGTGAGGAATCACTCCGGCTGAGTCTAAGGACACTGAGGGTGTGACCCTGCTTGTCTGGCACAGGCGCGCAGAGGGGTACGGTTGTGGAACCAGGACTCAGCACAGGTGAACTCACAGGTGCTGCTTGCAGCGCAGTGTAAGAATGCAGCCATGACATGGCGGCCGGCATAAGCGTTACACAGTAGAGACTCGGGCGGCCCTTGCTCCTGCGCTCTCGCGCTCGGCCCCGCTGCTTGCTGCCTGCTGCTGTTGCTGACATCTTGCACACGTGCGTTGTTTAATGTCACCCATGAAAATCCCCCTTGGGCTCCTTGAGCAAGCCAGCAGTTATTAGAAGATTAATCAGTTACCTGGTCATGGTGGTGCACACCTGGAACCCCCAACCTATGGGAGGCTGAGGCAGGAGGATCCCAAGTTTGAGCTCAGCCTGCATAACTTACCAACTGAGGTAGACCCTTTGCAATAAAAAACTAAGAAAGGGCTACAGACACAGTTTAGTGCCGCTGATCCTGGTTCAGCCCCAGTACCACAAGAAGCAAAAAAAGAAGGAACTACTAATCAGTAAACACAATGGTTTCCACTTTAGAATCTGAGAGTGTGCATACCTAGAATGACAAACTCTGCTCAGTGTAACATGGCCTTAGGGTTGATTAAAGCGACTGCCTGGGAGGCCACAGTCAGGAGGAAGAGCCACAGTTTCTGCCTACGCTCGCACCGGGCCCAGAGCAGCTGGGGTGAGCTCTGGCACTGCACGCCGGCCCATCTCTCAGCAGTCCTGACGGCTCCTGTGGATGAAGGATGAAGTGAGCCCAGGCTCAGGATACTAACAGCTCTCATCCAGCTCGGGAGACTGCCCCGGAAATGTGCTGCACTAGGCAGCCAGCTGCAGGCGCGCTCCTTCCTGCCCGTGAGCTCCGTAAGGTGCAGGCCTCTGGTTGTCCTGCTCAGTGAAGACCTCCGGTCGATGACAACCAAGACTCCAGACACTGCTGAGACTTCCGTGGCTGCCCAAACGCACCTTACGGGAATATCCCTTTTGAAACTGCTTGTGAACAGCGGACTGGAGCGCCTCTCCGCCCTTCTGCCTGCCACACCCTGGGCTCTAGAGGTGGGCTCAGGGCTATCTCACCCTCACGCCACCGGAGCCCGCCCACCTCTTTCCAAACAACTCACCTGGGAGGAGCGAGTGCAGAACCTAGGCAGCTGGGCTGCACACGGCAAAGGCTTCACCGCGTGTGTGGAACAGCTCTGCGATTCAGTCAGTCGAGCTTTCGTCTCCGAGGAGCCGGCAACCTGGAGGTCCATGCTCTCGGAGACTGTGACAAAGTTGTCCACAACATCTCTAAACAAGTCTGCAGTTTCTAATCAACTCAGGAGCACTCCCAGCTGTACACTGCTTGGAAATGCAAGAGTCCAATTAGTCAGATGCTGTTGTAGCCAGGGTCTACAAGGGAAACAATACAGGACACATAATTTATAGGATCATTTTGTAAAATTCACCCAAAGAGTCAAATGCAAAAGAATACGAGAGATCTGTCCACACACCAGAGGCCCAAAGAACCCAGCTGAGGGCCTGGATGCCACTGCAATGTCTCGAACCAGTCCAGCCAAAGACCTAGAGCCCATGGCATTGTCCTCCACAAGTCCAGCTGAAGACCTAGAGCTCACAACAATGTCTCATGCAAGTCTGTACCAAGGATCTGTGCTGGGAAGGCCCAAAGGTCAGCGGTGGAAGCTAGAAAGTCTGCACCAGTGGGATGAAGGATCTGCGCCAGCAGGCTGAGGGATCTGCACTGGAGCTAGGAAGCAATGCTCAAGGTAAGGACCAGAGCTCCTCCAAAGTGAACCACAGCCATCCTCAGTGACAGTAAGCAGCTGAGCTCCTCTGATAATAAGAACTACATTCATATGAGGAAAGCCGGCACAACACGCTTCTCAGGAGAATCAACAGCACACCATCTTCCCTTCCAGTTCTCCTTTTTGCTGTTCACAATATTCCTCAGGTGGGCCCTCCACACCCAGCACCACACTGATTCTGTTCAGCTGGGTGTTACAAGTTGACCGCCAGCTGTCAATCCACTACAGCTGGCTTCCATGCCCTCTGTTACCCTCAACCACAGTTCAAAACTACCAAATGAGAAAGTCCAGAAATAACCAGTTAGTGACTTTCAATAACTCTTATTGCAGCATAGTGTTAGCATTATTCTGCGGTTATTGGTTATACTGTTCATCTCTAATTTACAAGTTTATTGTTCATCTCATCACAAGTGAGCACGGCAGGAAGGAACAGATACTGAGGGCTTCATTCTGTCTGTCCTGCATTGTCCACTCCGGACTTTGATGCCTGTCCCCTGCAGAGGAGGACCCCAGGACAAAAAGCCACTCAACCATGGGGGGCCAGACTTGGGCTGTCAACAAGAGCTGCCCTCGCCAGCTCTGGCCTCAGTTTACCCCAGGACAGCCTCACTACGTCACTTCTGTTTCTCTGCCTGCCCCAGGAGCGGAGGCTGCAGTGGCAGTATATGATGGAGGGCCCACTGAGGCACACATCCCTACCTCAGTGCTCTGCTGTGTTCTGTGCCACAGCGTCCAAGGGTGGCCAGGCTCAGGGCAGCCACCGAAGGGCAAAGGGTGGCTTGTTGAGGTGGCCAGTGTCCTGCCTTTTCTGCTGCTGCCCACTTGCGTGGTCGCCAGGAGGAATGCTGCTTGCTGGACTGCAGCCGGCCAGCCCATCATCTGGAAGCGGAGGGAGATGCACTGCTGGGCCAGGACGCACTGTTTATGCTACACCAGGGCTCCGTCTGCAGCAGCCTCCACTGCAGTCTCCCACAGCCTCGGGGAAGCACAGTCCCAGGGAGTCCTCTCTCCTGAAGCCTGAGAACCCTCAGCATAAAACAATAACTCAGTCATATTTATTATCTTAAACACCATCCAGAAAAGCATTTCAGAAATTATATGCTAGGAAAGATAAGACTCTACCCCATAATTTCAGGAACAACCATATGTCAGGCTGCCAGATAAACATTTACAACACATGCAGACTTAGCTGAACTTATATGACTTCAACCAGCGAAACTGCTTCCAGACCTGCAGGTCACAAAAGCCATTATTGGTTTCCCGAGCCCACTGACACCTTCGTGTGGGAAACCGAATGCCACACTTACCAGGCTTCCTCGAGTCCTCCGGCACCGATGAAGGCGTTCTTTCCTCTCCCTGTTCACGGGCAACACCTTCCCACCTCCCACCCCCCAGCCAGCCAAATCCTCTGCTGAGATCATGCTGACCCTGGGGCCACCCCATCTTCCGCCCTGCGGTGCGGTCCAGGGACCTCCTGCCCAGGATGTATGTGCCAATGTCTAGGGCAGAACTTCAGGACACTGACGTGACCATGGGGGTTGCAAGGGAATCCACAGCAGCAGGCTCCCTGCCAAACACACAGTGTCAAATTATTTGCTTAAAAAAGGTGACAGGGCCCCGACGGGGCCCCGCGCAGAGCCGGCTAGGGAGAAGGAGTGTGAAGGAGACTTACAGGGCCAGCCAGGGTGATGGGGCCACGGTCATCCTTGGGCAGGAGGGAGTTTAAAGACAGGGTCTGACAGCGTAGCAGACTCTTGGGACTGCTCTGCTGCAAATTGTTTTGCTCACATTAAAAGCGCCTACTGCTCATCCCAACAATGATCACAGTTATGACAAGCATTTTCTTTCCTTATAAACCCAGTGCTTGCCAAGTTTAGTCAGTGGTCCAAAAGAAGCCAGAGAAAAAAGAACCATAATTCCAGAGTTTTTACCTACTTCATAGGAAAAAAATGATAAGAATTAAATCACCTGTTGGATAATGTATCATGTCTATACTTTTTATCCTAAATAATTTCTGGGAATATAATAATTTTCTATGTGCTGATGATTGTTACTCTCTTATTGGTTGGTTGTGAAATTGTTTTGCTTTGGTTTCTTACTTTCCTTTTGTTTAAAATAAAAAAAAATTTTAAAAATTAAATCACCAAATAAGATTCAGAATCCATGATATATCCACCAATGATAATATTTCTAGCATCTGAATATTGTGCTTGATGAGCCTAAGGACACAAAATAATAGAGTCTTTCCAAATCATCCCAGGAGGACTAGGTTTCTCTAAGAGGATAGCGAAATGTGTATTACAGTGAAGCCCATTTCACATTGTACCCCTGCCGGACGCTGTCAGACGGACACAGAGTGTTGAGTTAGTGGAGCCCAGCGGTGGGTTTTCAGGGTGTGTTCAGACTGTGTATGGTTGCAAACTCACAGACCATCTCAAGACTGAGATAAAACTACCACAGTGTACATTCCAGGGTTCTGGGCCCGTGGATCTTTCAAGGGAACGTGGGTGAGAATTGGCCCTAGGGTAGGTAGAGAACTTGTAGGCTCTGAATCATCTGCCAGGTGAGAAGACTTGAGGTCAACTTTGAAGTATTAATCTCACATCCTGTTTTTTCAGCTATAAAAGGGCTCATAAAACTAAGATTTAGAGTTTGGATTAGTGTTGGTTATGTGCAGCTTCAATGTGTTCTGAGTGCTGTTGATGAATTAACTCACTTGCCCCCCATAAACTAGCCATTTAGGGGCACTGCTATTTTCTCCACTTCACAGGCACAGACCAGAAGTCAGAGAACTTGCCCGAAAACCAAATCCAGCCCAGTGTCTAGACCAGGGCTCCTGTCAAGACAGCCCAGCTCCAAAGCTTATGCCAAAGACTTCCCCAGCTATAAAGTTGCTACCCTGGCACCACGATTGGTCATACACATGTGCAAAAGTTTGAATTCTGCTTGGCTGAGAGTCGTCAGAGATGGAAGAGTGGGAAGTGGGGAAACAGGGCCATGGCCCGAGACCCTTCTCTGCCAGCACACCTGCAGGAGCAGAATTAGGACACAAGCTCAAGTCAGGCTGTGCTTCGTCAAAAGACAGTTCCAACATCACAGAAAAGAAACATGCATTCTGTAGTAATTCACTGTTTGTTTTATTTAAATATTTCATAATTTAAACTTTAGTGCTTTAACAGGTATTTGCTGTTTTGAAACCACTGGTAAAGCAGCACCATAATGCAGTAAATTGGGGGCTTTGTGTCAGCTCTTAGACAGATCCTCAAGGTGCCAGACCTCCGTTTATCTCAGTGGAGTGTGGCACAGATGAGTAAGAGTGGGGTCTTGCTTCTGGGTGGCCCAGCAATCCAGAGCGTTGTGAGTGAAATGATGGCAACGTCTGGAATAAAACAGAAAGATAAACTATGTTCCCAGATCATGAGGTGTATTTTTAACACACAGAGGGAGTATCTAGAAGCCCATCCCTATTTTCCCAGACAACCGACTAGTCACTTTCAGAGACGTCTGCTTCTCAGACATCTGTCCAGTGCAGCTCCTTGAGAAAGCTTCAGAAGGCAACGTATCTGCTACCCGTCGTGCGTTCCAGCCCTCTCCTTGACACGCATGCCGACGTCTGGCGGCGGCTCTGACATTAACCCTCCTCGCACCTGCCTCTGCCGAGAGCCCAGGGCCGTGCTCCTCCATACGCAAGCTAAGGATTCAGAATCCAGAAGAAGCCCCTGGGCAGAGGGCAGCCTCGCTGGAAATGAGAAGTGAAAACTACCGGCCCCGCATCTTAGTGCTTCTGACCACTCAAAACCTCACCCAGCTCCCACACTGCCACTTTAAAATCTGGAAACTCATCACCATCCATCCTCCCCTTGGCAAACACAGAAAGTCTTCCATCACAGCAGGGTTGCACCACAGCCCTGCCTGCCTGCCTTGGAGCGGGGTAGACCCCCCAGGCTCGCCCTTCTGTGCACGGATAGACCGACGCCAGCACGCAGCTCTGCACCAGGAGGGGTCTGAGAAGGGAGACTAAATCATGAAAGAGGCACAATCTACTGCTCCTTATCCCTCTGGCTCCTGGGCCACTCAAACATCAAGGCACATCAGATACGGGAAGCTCAGGAATGATGGATTAGCCCTGACTGCTCGGGAGAACGGGCAGCCCCGTCAGGGTCGCTGCACACTGTCTGCCTTGGCAGTGGGTTTCTCTCTCCACGCGGTGTGGGAGACCAGAGCCGCCACGGGAATCTGGCTTCTCCCTGGCTGGAGCGGGAGAGGGGAGTAAATAACTGACCGTGACTGGTTCTGGCTTTGAACGCCCAGCAATTATTAAATGCACTCAGGCTTTCAGTAAATTAAGAGAATGGAGGACTCCCAGGGGTGCGCGAGCCATTTATGGTGCTGAAGTGCTGGGGGGGAAGCCTGATTTTTGTACCGAGTTTTGTGGACCATGATTGAGAGCACGTGTCAGAGTAGGGAGACAGAGACCGAGATTCAGAACGCACACTTTGTGTAGAGTGTCCGGTTTAGGGTCATTTTAGTCATTGTAAAAGTAATGCTCAAATACTGAACTCAATAAAAATAATTGGGGACCAGAGTCTTTTCTGAATATAGCAAGCAATCATAACCTACTGGAAGTCTGGTTTGATCCAAGTCTCCCAACGCCATCAACCGGGTTATGAACTTCCCACCCCACCCCAGCCTGAGCAGTCGCAGAGCTGATTAACTCAGGGACCCATGCAAGACAGCTGACCCGAGTGAGGGGTGGAGAGGGGACCTCTTCCTCCAGTGAGCTGCACTGGTCAAGGTGGTCCATTTCATGAAAGTTGTGTCTGGCTAGATAGCACCAGAACTTTTTCTTCTAGGATCAGCTTAGTAATGGGATTTTAGAGTTTTTAGAATAATACTATTTAAATATGTCAAACTCAATGATATTTAAGAAATTCTAAATTGTAAAACAACAAGCTCCATCCTTTGGGTACTCTACTCTGCTGTATCTAAGTATTATTCTTTCTTTTCCATCCATAATGCTATCTATCTCTGATTATAAAATAAATGCAAAACAATTCGTTGTCAGCAGTTGGTCTGACTCCAGATTATTCTATCTTGTCAGCACCTAACAAATGTTTCAGCACACAAAGAAACAAAATACTCCTGAAATGTTCTTTGAGGGTAATAAGCTGCATGAGGTAATGGTTCCATCTGCTTGGGAACTGTTACGGCTGTTCTAGATGTCCCTCCAAAGCCTCATGAGGCCACAGGTGGGACTTTCCCAGAGGAGGCTGGATCTACAGTGTGTGATGCTGGGATTGATTGATGGTGCAATGCTAGGATCAAGGGCACTAGGGTTAAGGATAGGAGTGCTACCTGCCCTCAGTAGTGTGATAAAGTATAAGGGACAGAAAGATCTGTAGTTGTCCCTTGTTGCTTTGCTACCTTCTGCCTGCTATGAACTGTTTCTCCTCTGTGATGCCCTTCTGCCCTGGAGTCAGCTGACTATGGACTGAAACCGCTACAAACTGTGAGCCAGATAAACCTTTGCTCCTTTAGCTTTGGGTTCCCTGAACTTCCACGTGTGTGTGTGTGTGTGTGTGTGTGTGTGCAATTCTGACGTCCTGCCTGACACCCAAGTTGACCACACACCATTCATTTCTCCCAAGAGTTCACCTGCTGTACTATTTTTAATGCTCTGTTTTTATTATGGTAGGAAATGGGAAAAAAGACAAAAACGAAAAAGGGAAATTAGAGTAAAACATCCTATTTCTGACTTGTGGGGTGAGAAAGAAACAATAACTCTAGGTGGCGAAATGAGAGATTACCGAGCAGAGGATTCCATTATGCTGACTTTAAGTTATAAACATTTAGAATATGGGTTAAATTTAAAGAACTGTTAGTTTCCTGATGCTCCCTTTCACAGGGATTTTGGGGTGATTTGTCTGATATTTTGGCAAATTCTCCTCAGTGAACTCTTTTGTCCTCATAGTCATAAAAGACATTCGAGGTCCTATTCAGACACAAGCATCCCCATTATCTCTAACCTTTATTTGTATCTTCAAGCCAGATCTGCATTTAAAACAGATGTTTTGTTAAATCCAATAGCAACTTGATTTTGTTTTGTTTTTATCAACTTTTGGTGTGGAAATCTTGTCAAAGCCCCGTGAAGTCTAAATAAAACGGGGAGACTGATCTCTGTGTCTCCAGTGCTCGTTACCTCCCAGAGAACCGCGGCTGGAAACCGGCGGCCCGGGCTCTGTTTCATTGCTTGTGTATCCCGTCACTAGCAAGATCGCTTCTATTCTTAGGCTGGAAGAGAAAAAATTCCCAAGCCCTTTTTGGTCTATTTGTTATCTTTTTTAATGGTGCATGACTTTAATGAGATAAAATCAACAACATAAATATCTTCAGCGTCTCCGTCCCTTACAATGAAGCACATAATAGAATTTTGACAGTGGCCTGAAGTTACTGTCTTTCTCCCAAAATGCTAATCTGATGATACAAACCTGCCAGCTCTGGGAGCCTGCTGATGCCTAAGCGAGCAGGTCTTGCGATTGCAAGTCAACACGCAGTTACCTGTGGGCGTGCTGTAGGCGTTCATGTGATGCACTGTTTAGCCATGAATTTAATTCAAACTCATGAGCTTGAACAAGTCACTTAAAGATGTAATTTTAATTTTAAAAATAAAATTAACATACATGTGAAGCTACAATATCATCCACAAGTCAATGGTGTTTATTTTCCTACAAAGTTGCCTGAGAACCACAATGTGACTCAATAAACTAAGAGAGTCCTCTGGGTTTTTTTTTTTTCTCTGTTTAAACAAAATCACATTCATGTTTATAAGTGATTCCTTATTTTTATTGTACTATTTTTAATGTTCCATTTTTATTATGGTAGGAAAAGGGCATGCTTGGGGGTTTTTTCAAGCAATATGTTTGTTATTACTTATGAAGAAAATTTTATGCCTTGCTCTCTGGCTGGATTTTGCTTTCTGAGCATAAGTAAATTTATGAAAATAGTACACATTCAACTCTTTTGTGTTCTCCTAATGAAACATTCTTTTCTATCTGTGCTCTTCAATGTTTATCTGAAGTCACATCCCATTATGTAAAAGAGGGATGGGGTGGCTTATTTTCACAGCATTGTTTGACACTTAAAGGATTAGAGAAAATTTGATTTATGATCTGTAACATGAACCCAAATAACAGAAATGAACAATATTCTGAGATCTAAATTCAACTACTGATACAAGGGTTTTGTTGAATTGCTCGGGTAATTTGAAATTTCTCCTCATCAAAAGCAATCTGAAACTATTCTTACTTTTGTGATATACAGACTATGACATCAATATTTAAAAGGTAAATGATAGGTGATATCTATCCTGCCAGATATGTATCAAATGCCCATTAGGTCCCACTGTCATGATTGTCAAATTATTAGCCCCTCGCTGGTGTAGAAAAAGGGTAGAATTTCTAACATAAAGAAATTAAGAGATTCAAACATGCCTTTCTTTGGAAGAAAATAATGGAAGGATAAAATACATTGATTTTTTTTCTTTAAATAAATATAGAAATCTCCGATGCCAAAAAACTGCTAGCAAAGATTGTATATCTTCTTAAATGGAACGTTTGTAATGATAGTTTAATGAAATTTGGGCATAATTCCAGGAGTAAATCATAAAATCCTAGTCAGTAGGAGGCGCTTGCACGACACGCTTGGCCTCCCTGAGGCTCAGCCCGGGGCTTCCCAGGCAACATGTGAGCTGGGTTCTGACAGAAAGGAGGCTCAGGAAAAGTCAGCGCAGAATCAGGGCACACCCATCACCCTAACCCCCGCCTCGGTACCCTAAAACACTCTTCCTAATTTACTATCATTTTTTAGGAAAAAAACCTGAAAGGTTTTCTATTTTGCTGCCTCTTGGTGATGATATATTTACAGCATTCGGAAAAGGAGCGTGATCTGTTTCTTTCTCTTAAAAATGCACTGTCAATGTACTTTAGTAAATAAAAACTTTACTATGCTTGTACTTATTTGTACATATTTATTTTGGGTCAAATTTCAACTTCCCAAGAAGAAATGTTCAACCAGAGTGAAACACAGGCTGCCAAACTCCACGGGCCACATTCCTAGTCCCTCCCTGTGGCGGCCAGGAAGATAAAGATGGACAGATGACAGGAAACCGAGGGGCTCCCAGGGGAGAGGGGAACCGACCAGGAGACAAACAGGTCTGGGGAGGCAGAGCTGGGTAGGGAGCAGCCTGCGGGCCGGGGTTCTGAGGAGCCCTGCCAGGCCCGGAGGAGCTGGGAGGGACACCGGCTTCCACAGGCACAGCCACAGCTGCCCAGGAAGCATCCTCAGGGGTAAGGGAAGGAGACCGCAAGGGAAACTGAGGCCTGTGAGCCTCCTGGGCGGGGCTGGCTTTTGACCGCTGAGGCCGGAGGAGCTGCACCAGGGAGCTGGCTGACCTTGCAGGGCCATGTTCTAGCAGCCACCTGTGGAGCACAGGCGTGCGGCTGGGCTGGAAATGGCAGAGGTGGGACTCGCTGAGGAGCCCGGGTCAGGCAAGGGGACGACTACAGGGCTGGCCAGGCCATGACAGACAAGGAGCTGATGCGGACGAGGACCACGGAGTGAAGAGCCACGCCTGCATGGACAGACAAATGGTGACATCCAGAAAAAGCCAGGAATCACAGTGGGGAAGCTTTGGGCGTCTTCGGGACTCAGGAGGGCAGAGGGAGTAGGGAAAGCGAGGGGGCATCCATACAGGTGAGCGAGCGATTTCAGGGAGACTGGGCCTGTGTGGAAAGTGAGGTCCCCACTCAGCATGCAATCCAGCAGGTTTTGTACATAGTGACGTTCTTGTGGGCTGAACTCTGCCCCCACTCCTACGCTGAAGCCCCAACTCCCTAGCTGAGGGTGCGGCTGCATTCAGGGACAGGGCCCTGGAGAGGTGACTACAGCCAATCGAAGAATGAGGACAGCCCCAGTCCGACCCGACTGAAGCCATCCAAGGACGAAGATCCAGTCGGGGGCACAAGGAGATAGCACACAAGGGCATGAGCCACTGGGCCAGCAGGAGCCAGAGCTGCACCCCGGATGCTGGCCTCCTGGGCTCCAGCTCACTTCATCGAGAGCCTGCAAGCAAGCAGAGACCTTAGGTGACGAACGTCTGGGAGTGCCACCCTGCGCCCTGCGGCATGCCGGGACAACAACATCTCAGGCTTTAGTGTTACTCTTCCGAAGTCCTTTCTGTCTACCCAGCAAGTCTACAGAAAATATCAACTAAAAATCGGCTCTCTTCGTCCCACCTGCACTCCGATTTCTCACCCGAGAGGGTCCCTAAGACGTCATCCTGAACTCAGCGTCCTCAGAGCGGCTATGGACTCCGTGCCTGTTTTCCCCGAGGACGCAGTGTTTCTTCCACTCACTAATCCTGCTGCTATTTCATAACTTCCTGCTGGAGGTGGCCACATCGTCCTGCAGTTCCAACAAAGTGCCCACATCACAGCCACACGGACATCTGCACCTGCACGATGAGCCGGAACTTGGATTCCCACCCAGAATCACACAGCATTGTTCAAGTCATCGATGGGAGGTTTAGAGACTTGACTTGTCAGGATTGCCACGCATCTCTCCCAAATTAGTCACTTTTCAATCTGTACAGATTTAAACATGTGTCAACCCTAAATTAACAAAAAAGGCAACAGCAAGAGTGTCTCAGGGGAGATGCTGGCCAGGGAATCACACGGCACAGGACTGGGCTGCGGGAGGACTCAGAGTGAGGGAAGGGGTGCTTTCGAAGATGAGACTGAGGAGGGTCACACGGGGTTTTAGAAGCATACCCCTGCCACAGCTAATCCCAGCAGGAGTGTGTGGGCCCCAGGCCTCGGTGGCCCCTGGGAAACGTGTGCTCCCGGCAGTCTTCTGTGGCATCTCCGTCCTGTGACTGAGCACAGCCACTCTTCCATCAGGGTCCGGCTTTACTTTTGTTCTGCTGACACAGCCACTCTGTTTCAATCAGGTGATAGCCACATTTTTTTTTCCACAGATGAACATATGGATAAGCTTTTGTTAAAAATCCCTCAAAACATGTCTGCAACAGTTTGTGGCCACCACTGAAAGAGATTCTATCCTTAGGATTTGTAGCCCCCCCACTCGTCTACGCACTCCACACGCGAATACCGTCATTTGTCAATACCCACCCTGTGCATAGTGAGTGCTAGGGACTGGGGGTACATGGGAGCGTGGACCCGAGCCTCGCACATCATCTGGGGAGGAGATGTCTGGGAGCACATGGCCTCTTCGACTAAGCTCCATTCATTGCCTGAATTAGAAACCACACCTCTCCCACCATCTTCCGTCCACTCAGACACACCAGGCAATGGACAGTGATACAAGATCAAACCACACTTCCAGCTGAAGATGTCAAAAGTACTGTATGCTGGTGATTACGCTTGGGAAAGAGTCCGCAGTGCACCTTGTGTTAGTACAGATTCCAAATATCTCAGTGTTGAGAGATAAACGTCTCTGGTGTTATTGGCTAACTGCTCCCTGACATCCATTCTCACCCTCCGCATGCATCTCAGAGAGTGACTGTTGGAGAGGAGGACTGAACTGTCCACGCTGGGGTGGACCCTGCTCCAATTTACCTGGGCTTCCCTATTAAAACAGGAAATCTGGATCTGCACAGAGACCCTGAGCTCACGTACGCAGAGGGACAGAGGGAGAGAAGCAAGAGCACGTCCGTCCAGGTCAGGAGAGGGAGGGCGCGGGAAGCCTGCGCTGCTGGCGCCCAGGCCCGCCGAGCCCGTCCTTCAGCAAGGCAAGGAGGGTCAGCCCTGCGGTGTGAGTCACCCGTCCGTGCACCACAGTGTGACAACCCTGGTGACCAGAGGCTGAGTCTGGACTAAACGCAGCCAGCACCAGGGCCTCACCACGCTGTGGTTACCGCCCCCAGAGCCACATGCAGGGGCTCAGATCGTTCCAATAAGTCCACGGGTGATTTCACCCTGCTAAATACCAGTGAGCACACCACTTTCTTATAACCACGTCCCGACATCTAAACAACAGTAACTCACGGAGGACGTGAAATGTTTTCACGGGTGCCCTTATCAGCACACATCGTGACACGCATGCATCAGCTCCTGTCACTGTGGCCCCGGCTCTGCACTTCATAAAAGCTTATTCCGCACCCGTCCTTCCAGCCTTCCTTGTGAGCCATGATCATTCCTGGCATATACGGAAAACAGAGTGCACTTCCCTGAATTAATAAAATTAAGTCTGTCAGATTCAGGCCAGCTGGGTATTAAATTCAAACTAGTCCAAATACTGGCTGAACATGGCTGCAGCTTGTGTAGATCAGATATGGCATAAAATTTGGTTTGTGATGTGATATAAATTGTCAAAGCAATACTGCTTCAAATTCTGTATGGTTTATTTTTAAAACAATATACGTCATACAGAAAAATACAGCCTAACTTAATGTGGAAAAAAACTTCTGAGAAGAGCCACGGGATGAGAAGGAAAGTGGAACGCTGGCAGAGATCTAGCGCGGGGCCCTGCGGAGCACCAGGACCCGAGGTTCGCTGGGCGGCCCAGGAGGAGGCCACCCCTGCTCTCGTGGGAACTGACGTGCGTCACCTTCATGCCTTGCACTTCAGGACTAGGCACCCGCGCTTCTCCAGAGGAAATGCAAAATCCTCACTGCAGTTTTTCTAAAAAAAAGCCACAAGATCTGTTTGACAAGAGAGCCACATCGGTGACGAAGTCAGACTAAACTGGCACCGTTGCTGAAGGTAAGGCCCTTTGTGACAAACCCTGCGGTTTCCAGATCACAGTCACTGTCTCCGCGATGAAGATTTTTGTTGAAGCACTCTTTTGCCAAAAAAGAAAAAAAAATCCAAATGTGTAGAAAGATTTTGAGAAACATATTATAAAGGGTCAATCAATTTTGTTATCTTTGTCATGAACGTTTGAACTAAAAAGGTATAGAGAAAATTTGTACTGAAATTCAACACAAACAGCTACTTTTCTGACTGCACAAGAAAGCCAGTTGTTCACATTTTTGCCATTTTTAGCTAATGTACAAATTCCAAGGAAATTTATTTTCATGGTTTCCTAGTTTTTTCCAAATGTGCCAGGAGACAATTAAAAAAACTAATTTTAGGCCTGAGCTACATAGTGCGACCCTGCCTCAAAAAAACCAGGGTCGGGAGTTTGGCTCAGTGCCTTAAGCGCCTGCCCTGGCAGGTGCGAGGTTGTGAGTTCAATCCCCGGTGCTGCAAAAAAAAAAAAAAAAACCAACAACCAAAAAAAAAAAAAAAAACACTAATTTTAGAGCCTAATTAAAATAACAGATGGGGACTGGGGGTTTAGCTCAGTGGCTTAAGCACCTGCCTGGCAAGCACAAGGTGGTAAGTTCAATCCCAGGTATCAAAAAATAAATAAATAGATAGATAGATAAAATAACAGAAATGTTCATGTACCTGAACATATCAAGCTTTCCAGTTACAACCCCATGAGTTCATTCATCCAGCAGGCGACCGTTCCCTGCAGGTGGGGTGCTCACAGATGTGTTCCCGCCTCACGTGCAGCTTACACTATGAGAAAGAGAAACATTCATGATTAACTCAGACAGAAATAACTTAAGTCAATCATCCATTGTGTCCGAGACACGGTACACAGCACCAAGGTGCATGCGCTCCTCCGAGCCTCGTGACACCACCAGGTCGGCATCAGTGCTAACCTGTCTCACTCACGAGAAGACTGACGGACAAGGGAGCCAATGAGGAGCCCAGGACAGGTGGCCCCTTGGTGGGGAGCTGGGATTTGAACCCTGCAGAGCTTGTGTCCGTCACTACTACACCACACACCGCTCAGATATATCACTGTGCACTGCGGTGAATGGTACAAAGGAAACTGCCACCTGCTAAAGCCTTCACATGGAGCCGAGTTTAACTCGCAGACGTCATGAGATGCTCCCCACAAATGCAAATTTTTAAGCCACCCCAGGAACAGCTGAAGGTCCAGGGAAGATAGGGGGGTGAGCAGTGGTTTGTCTCAGTTGATGTTTAGAAGGAGCAGGAAGAGGAAGACGAGGAGCATGAAAAAGAGGAGAGGGAGAGGAAGGGGAAGAAACAGTTGCCATGGTTACTGGGTTGGGCATATTCCCCCACACTCTGCATCACAGTGAGGCAGGGTGTGTTTTCCTATTTTATGTTTCATTCAAAAAAATGAATTTGAATTTTCTTGAGCAGAAGAAAGCAAGTTGAACCTTTTGTTTGTTTGTTTGTTTGAGACAGTGTCTCACTATGTAGTTCAGACTGGCCTTGAACTCGTATGTAGCCCAGCCTGGCCTCAAACTCACAGCCATCCTCCTACTTCAGCCTCCCAAGAGCTGGGATTACAGGAGTGCACCACCATGCCTGGCTAGCTGAACATTTTTTTTAAAGGAAACAAAAATAGTGAAAGACACCTAGATCTGAGAAAACTGTTTTGTTAGGTGCCAAGGTTCTGATACAATTTTTAAAAAACAGTGGTGAAAATCATCATTTTCAAATGCTCTCTTCTGCTACCACGTTTATCAGAAAGCTGTGTTTCTGCTCTGTCCTTGTCAGCAGGAAAGGCTGCTGGCCGCCCACAGAGTCAGCTGGTGTGGACGCAAGGAGAGCCCAGGGTGGCCGTGGTCAGCTGGTGTGGACGCAAGGAGAGCCCAGGGTGGCCGTGGTCAGCTGGTGTGGACGCAAGGAGAGCCAGGGTCACCATGGTCAGCTGGTGTGGGCGCAAGCAGAGCCCAGGGTCACCGTGGTCAGCTGGTGTGGGCGCAAGGAGAGCCCAGGGTCGCCGTGGTCAGCTGCTGTGGACGCAAGGAGAGCCCAGGGTGGCCGTGGTCAGCTGCTGTGGACGCAAGGAGAGCCCAGGGTCGCCGTGGTCAGCTGGTGTGGGCGCAAAGAGAGCCCGGGGTCGCCGTGGTCAGCTGGTGTGGGCGCAAGGAGAGCCCAGGGTCGCTGTGGTCAGCTGGTGTGGGCGCAAGGAGAGCCAGGGTCACCCTGATCAGCTGGTGTGGACGCAAGGAGAGCCAGGGTCACCGTGGTCAGCTGGTGTG
>RJWM01019462.1:0-39048 GCA_004363535.1 Dasyprocta punctata
AATCCTACAAAGGGAACTTTCTCAGAATTACTATGCATTGCTATAAAAGGAGAGAATACCTGTGTGGGCTCTGTCTCTGTCTCCTCAGCTTACCGCTAGTGTCACATTCAATCCCATGAGAACATCCAAGACTTGAAGATGAGATTCCTGGTTATAAAACTGCTCTGAACCCACCCAAACCTACTTGGTTCAGGTTCAGCTAGGCCGGCATACTGAAAGAGCTTGCATTTTGGCATGGGCCACTCCTCAGAGCAAATCATAGTTTCATTACCAACAAGACTTCCTCTCCTGTATGCGGGCAACGCAACCTGCCTCGTGGCGGAGGGTAGAGATGCTGTCTGGGTGTGATGTCGGTGAGTAGGTATTTCATAAATCCCAGTCTGGTTGCTTTCTTATTATTCTCTTTGCTAAATGAGAGATCAAGATGCTGCACTTGAGGTGAGTACATGCCTGTAATCCTAGCATTCTGGGGTGCTGAAGCAGGAGTATCTCAAGTCTGAGCCCAGTCTGAGCAACATGGCAAGACCTTGCCTCAAAAAATATTTAAAAAAAACCTTGGGGATGCAGTTCAGTGTGAAGGTGCTGAGTTAAGTCTCCAGTTCTTCCAATCCATTCATCCATGCATCCATCCATCCATATGAAAGCTCCACTTGGAGTCCCAGTAGCTTTTTCCCTATTTTCTCTGCTACATGCACTTAACTTATTCCTGTTTACCTTTCATAGGGAGATTTAAAAACCTGAATTCACTGTCAAGTCACGCGATCGTCTGCCTTTGCTGAAAGCTTTTGTCTATGGGCCCACTGATGTGTCCATGTTTGTGTTCTTCGCTGGGTGTGGAGGCTCCATGAAGGCAGGCAGAGCCTGGGTGAGTTCTCTGGACCCAGGGCAGGGAGACCTATGTGTGTCTCCAGGGGGAAGCACTGGTTCTACCCCTCTCAGTGTAAGTACTGTGGCTTTCTGTCCCTACCCACTTTCTTTCTCTTCCTTCCTTTCTTCTTGTTCACCTTGAAGCTCCCAGAAGCTCCAGTGATTGGATTCTCCCAACTCCTGTCTCCCTGGCTCATTCCCTACTCCAGGTGACTTGAACTGCTAGGAACACTTTGGGGATGATGGAGAAAGGAGGATATGAAATGATCCAACCCCATCCTTCCCACTGTGCCTGGACGCTGTCTTCTAGCCAGGGTGATGACTTGTCCTCATGTTAATAGAGAGATGCCACATTGGGGTGGGTTATATGCTGGGGAAGGAAGGAATCTAGGGCAGGCAATTTGCAAACAAGATTTCATGGAGTGGTCTAAAGAGTCTGACGTGGTAGGCATCAGTGTGCCTATTTTACAGATGAGAAAATGAGGTTTAAAGAAGTTAAGAGGTGAGACTTAGCTCTAGTATTCAGCATAACGAGCGTTGGCATTGGGAAGAAGGATGTTGGGAGTAGAGGAGAGGTAGGAAGGGTACATTTAGGCATGTGCTTTAGGTACAAAGTTGGCATAGATGTTGTTGTAGTCGGGGTTACAGGGAGAACAACTGCATAAAGGACACAGGATTTGTAATACTGTTTATAATAGTCACCCAGAGTTGAACACAAGAAAGTGTAGGAAAACCTGTCCACAACACTAAGACCCAGGATATTCAGCTGAGGGCCTGAATCCCAGAGCAATGTCTTGCAAGAGTCCAACTAGAGACCCAAATGCATGACAATGCCTCCCACAAATCCAACTGGAAATCTAAGAGCCCACAGTGAGGACTCACGCCAGTATGTTTTACGGTTCTGTGCCGGGAAGGCCAAAGGTCAGCGGTGGAATTAGAAAGTCTATGCCAGCAGGGCAAAGGAACTGTGCAGTGGGTTGAGGGTTCTACGTGGGAGCTAAAAAGTCACGCATTAAATAAGAAGAAGGGCTGCCCTGAAGAGCACCACAACCATCCTCAGTGGCAATGAGGTCCCGCACTCCTCCGACAATGAGAACAGTTGAGCACAGATCAGGAAGCCCAGCGTGACAAGTTTCTCCAGCACACATCTTCCCCTCCAGAGCCAGGAAGCAATGCTCGATGTGAGGAGCAGAGCTCCCACAACGTGAACCACAGCCATTCTCATTGATGAGGTCCCGAGCTCCTCCTATGATAATGGCTGAATCCATAATGGGGAAGCCAGCATGACAAGCACCTCCAGGAGAACCATCGGCTCAAAAACAGCAACTCTTGAAAGAACCCACAACGCATCGCTCTTCTTCTCCACATCTCTATTTATGTCGCTAACTTTCTTCAGGTGGGCCATCTTTACTCAACACCAGCTAAATTAATTCAGCTGGTGCTAAGTTGACCACCAGTTTTTAATCCATAACAGATGTTCATGGTACTCTGACCTGGCCTGGATCTGAAATTCGAAGAATAGAAACAAGGAGCACCCTTGTTGCTTCTGACCACTTCCTGGGCCCTCAAAGCCCAGTTTCCCTCTCAGAGGAGATTTCACTAACCACAGGTTAGCTTTGGGCAGATTTCCAAACCTTCTGAAGATTGCTATCTCTAGTCATTGACTCACACTGCCCCAAATCTACATTTCAAAGCAAACACCTCAAGCTCAGAATACCGACAGAATTATTAGTTTGCATATGCAAATAAACACTTGCCCCTACACGCAGTCTCTTCTCCACTAAACAGACATTAAAACATCATGCATCAGGTAGTGGTAATTACATTTCATGCTGATGAAGCTTCAGGACAGGGGACAGAAATCTGGTTTTGGTACTGGAGATTGAAGCCAGGGCCTTCACACTGAGCTATGTCCCCAGCTCTATTGTTATTATATTGAATTTGAGACATGGTCTTCTTAAACTGCTAGGTTGCCCAGGCTGGGTTCAAACTTGAAATCCTCCTGCCTCAGTCTCCCAGAATGCTGGGATGATAGATCTGTCACCATGTCTGATTTGTTTATTTATTTCTTTATGTTTTAATTCTATCAACATGTGTTGCATACTTACCACAAATCAACCAGAGTCCTAGGACCTGAACATGAGATCAATATTCACTCATTAATTGTTACGTTAGGCACATGTTGGTTTAGTAATTACTGTATAGCCATATATATGAGAGTAGATATATCCACATGTGTGCATTTGTATGTGTGTATATATGTATATAATTTATTAACTACAAGGTTCTTGCCCTCAAGGAATTCAAAGTTCAGCAGAGAAGACAGACATGCAAACAATTATGATGTAGTGAAAAAATAACTTTAATGTAGGCAGGATCAAAGTACAGACGCGACTAGAATAAGCAGTGCCCAGGGCTACTGGGGAAATTGGGAAAGACTTCAAGAAGGAAGACGTGAAGGCTGAATGAGCATCTTCCAGACAGACAAGAAAAACAGGAGCTATGAGGGCAAAAGAGACATGCATTCACTTAATCATTATTTATTAGTAAATCTGCTGCTGGTTGGAATGCATTTTTATTCCCAGATAGAATTTAGGATGTTTCAAGAGATGGCCACTCCATTTTCTATACTAAAAATGAAAATAAGCCGGATGAGCTACATAATCACACTTTTAAAAAACCCAGCAGAGAGCTGGGGATGCACAAGTCTCTTCTATGACAGAAGGAACTCACGGTTGCAAGGATGGAAATAGAAGGGCTAAAGCCACCACACGTTGGAACAAAAAGAAACAAACCAAACTTTAATAAACCTTTCATAGTCATGTAGAGGCTGATGTGACAGGCTTGTTTCTGCAAAGCCCAGCAACACCTTCCAATTCTTTCCCAAGTATATGGCAGGGACTGAAGGCATGTCAGGATAATTGAGAAATGCTTTTGATATACCCCAGAACATTATCAAGGACAAGGTGCATCCAACTAAAGGACAGGGACAGAGAATCGGGGTGTAGAGAGATCAGGTCTGGGCACAGAACTGGGTAGAACTGGAGAACAAAATAACTCTTCAGTGGACCCCAAATCCAACATTTAGGCTCTAAAGCAAGGGCTTGGAGGGGGAGGAGCAGAGAGACGGAAAGATCAGAAGACTGACGCTCTGTGTTCTTCCGATGTTTCTGTGGTTTTGAAGACTTTGGGTGCTCATATCCTAAGCCTTACTACAAGAAGTCCTGACTCAGTCATACAAACATTTGAAGTTCATGGTGAACTGGCTGTCCTTAAAGTTGCAGTGAAACTTAGATTTAACTCAGTTCAACCATCGATTTTACTGACCTAGCCTCCACCTCAGTGAAGAATTGTGTATTTTATTCTCTACTGTTCTTTTGTATGTAATGTCTGAAATATAATTAAAAATTACAAGATACTCAATGAAGCAGGAATGTGTGCTGAATCATCAAGAGGGGGAAAAAAGTCACTGAAGCAGAACCACAGTCATGCCAAAAGTTGCTGTGAACTATCGAGGGCTTTAAAACGATAAATTTAAATATTTTAATGGATCTAGTGTGAGAGGTGAGCAATATATGTGAATGGGTGGTAAACTTTAGCATTCAACTCTAAAATAGAACCAAACATTTAATCTAAAACAGAAATCTATTATATTGTAAATGTAAAACTTACCCAACAAACTTAACAGCAGGCTGAACATACTAGAAGAAAGAATCAGTGAACTTGAAGTTGGCTCAAAAAAATTGTCTAACATACAGCAGAAAAGCAATAACAAACTGAACAGGTCATCTGAGCCCCATGGGACAATATCAGTATGGCTTAATGCATTTGCAATTAGAGTCCAAAAAGAGAGAGGCGACAAAATGCAACAGAACCATATTTGAACAGAAGATTGCCAAAAATATTCCCAAATGTATCAAGGACATTAATCCTCAGACTCAAGAAGTTTAATAATCTTCAAGCACTACAAATACAAACAAAACTATACATAGCTGTATCATAGTCATACTGGTAAAAACCAAAGATAAAATCTTTAAAGCCATCAACTAAAAAATTCAGTGTGTGAAGAGAAAAAGAAAAAAAATTAAAAGAATGAGTCACTTCTCATAAAAAAGAGACCAGAAAACAATAGAATACTATAATTAAAGTGTTAAAAATAGACATCAAACATTTAATCTAGAATTTTAAGTCCCATGAAAATACACTGAAAAATCAGAGTGAAACACATTGTCAGATGACAAAACTTGAGAAAATTTTCTTGTGATGTCCTGCCCCAAAAGAACTGTTAAAAGAGGTTTTGCCAGATGGAAGTCTTTACCTGTGGAAGTGAAAGTACCCAACAGTGTAGACTTCAGCATAATTAAGACTTGTAATTTATATTTTACATAAATGCATGTAAAATTCTCTGTAGAAGACTATTGGTTAACTTACAAATTATAACAGTGTTCTGTGGGTTTTTTTCTCATGAAAATAAAATACAGTGGTACCTTAGTTCACGAACTCAGTTTTCTCTGCAATTCTAGTCGCAAACTGAACTAAATGAGAACTAAATCAAATTTCCCCGTCAGGTCAACGTTGAACCTAACCGTTGAATGTGATTTGGT
The DNA here is from genome assembly GCA_004363535.1 of Dasyprocta punctata. Classification (NCBI taxonomy): domain Eukaryota; kingdom Metazoa; phylum Chordata; class Mammalia; order Rodentia; family Dasyproctidae; genus Dasyprocta; species Dasyprocta punctata. The sequence continues at coordinate 5,472 of RJWM01019462.1, forward strand.
TCTCATCCAACTCAGTTGTGACCAGAATCATGGAAAGAATCAAGTTCATGAACAAAGGCACTACTTTATATAATAACAAGAGCTCATTATATAGCAGCAAGGGTTTTGTATTATAAAGTAGCACAAAATTATATGATAGAAAACTATGTTGAGAATGCATATTAGGAGCTTGAGCAACCATAAAAATCAACACAAAGATGCATTACTCACACAGATCAATAGAAGAGGCAAAGTGGAATACTGAAAAAATAGCCTAAAAAGATTATAGGGAATGGAAAACAGAGGGTCAATTAACAAGACAAACAGAAAGCAAATATTGACAATAGACTTAAATTAAACTCTACTAATATATTAAAAATTATCAACAAAACTGTCTTAGTTTCTTTTCCCTTGTCGCTGAGACAAAATACCCAACACCCAAAATTAAAGTTAAGTGTGAGTTAAAGTAGCTCACAGTTTATAGAGGTTTCAGTCCACAATTAACTGGTTCCAAGGAAGGGTGGCACCTGGCATAGGGGCAATAGTTCATCGAGGCAGAAAACAGCAAAAGCAACAATGGAGAGAGAGGAGACAATCCTCTTTCTGTCCCTTATGTCTTATCCAGTCTACCAGGATTAGGCCAATGCCAATCCAGTCAGTGGACTGATCCAGCAATCACCCACCCTTAATCCCAGCACTCTTAATACTAGCAGTGAACCAAGGATCAGTCACACACTTTAGATTCAGCCACCTCCAAAACAGCCCCATCTAAAACTGTGTCAGGTTTTATGGGGGACATCTAAACACAAACCTTAACACTAACCTTCACATTAAAAGACAAAGATTGTTAGAATGGAAAAGAATGAGTTGTGGCAAGATACCATTTATAGTAAAACCAATTTTATATAAAGTCAAGGACACGATGAATATAGCATAAGAGCCCAGTGCAAACACCAAGCATTGGAAGGCCAGGTACCAGACAAAGTAGATATCCAAGGCAGCCCAATCAGCATTTCATAACCTTCCACTACTCTTCTTTCTTTCCTCCCTTTCTTTCTATAGTGCTGGGGATGGAGCCTAGGGCCTGAAATATGCTAAATAAACGCTCTATTGCTAAGTAACACCTAAAGATCCCATTTCATATTGATAAAAAGAGTGAATTTGTCAAGAAATTCTGTCAGCCTTAAATTTGTATATATCCAATATCAAAATTTAAAAATAAGTGAAGCTGAAATTGACAGAAATAGACAAACACATAATCACACTTGGAGATTTTAGTGCCCATTTGCCATTCATTGACATAACAAGTAGACAAATCAAGAAAGGGTGTACAGAACTGGTAAACAACTTGGCAAGGTTGGTGTTTAAGGAACACAGATGCATTCAACAGTTGCAGAATATGCTGCCTTTTCAAATGTCTGTGAATCCTCACCAACACTGACTGTGTGTTAGACCAAAGAAAAAGAAGCCTCAGAGATTAAAGAAAAGAAATCTCCCGAATATGTTCTCTAAGCATTACATAATTAAACCTTATATCATAACAATGAGCTTCTAGAATATCTCCAAATACTTGAAAATTAAGCAATATACTTCCAAATCATCCACTGGCCAAATAAAGTAATTAGAAGAGATTTTAAGTAGAATTTAAATAAAAACATAATGTATCAAAAGTTGAAGATGAAGCTAACTAACTCTGCAGTAAGGGAAACTTGCAGCATTAAATGCTCATAATGAGAAAGAAAAAATGTTTAAAATTCACCTTAAGAAGCCAGGGGAAAGAAGCAAATGAAACACAAACTAGAAGGATGGAAATATTAAAGATAAAAGCAGAAATCCATGAAATAGACAATGGAAAACAATAGATAAAATCCATAAAGATGACCAAGTAGCAAAAATTTCTCCTTTGGGAAGATTAATAAAATCAGCGAAGCACAGATAAACTGATAAAGAAAAAATGAAAAAAACAAAAAAACTAAAAAACAAACTACCAGTATCGGGTTAAAGAGACACCATCACTACAGGGTCCAGGACGATAAAGGATGATAAAGCAATAGTACAAAAAATTATGTTAATGAATTCGGATGAAATTAGGTTCATAAATTTCACTTGGGTGAAATGGACAATTCCTTGAAGAACATGACCTATCACAAGAAAACGGAAAATCTGAATGTCTTGCACTGGTTATATGAATTAAAAATGAGCCCTGTGCACAAAGAAATAACCGTTACAGTTCGTTTTGCTGGTGATTTCTCTCAAACTTCTCAGGAAGAAACAAAACTCCCCCAACAATATCCTCATATTCTATGAGATCAGAATATTGCAATACCAAAGCCTGATAAGAAATTTCAAGAAAAGAGAATTATAAGCCAACATCCTCCTTAAATTTAGGTTAAAGAAAAAAAGCCCAAAAGAGTTAGCACAAGCATATTTTAAAAGGATCATTCTTATATCAACAAGTAGAATCACACGGTCAACTTAACACTTAAAAATCATTTGATGTAATTGATCATATAACAGAATAAAGAAGAAAAACATTTGATCATTTTAATAAGTACAGGAAGATATTTGATCAAATACAACTCCCACTCATAATAAAAGAATATTCCTAACATCCTAGAAATAGAGAACAATACATTTTAAAATTTTATAAAGATCATCTATGAAAAACCTAATGCTACATCATACTCACAGGTGACATAATGTTTTTTTTTTTGCCCCCATAAAACTGCAAAGAAAGTAAGGGTACTCATCCTCATCACTTCTATTTAGCTTTATACTCAAAACCATGCCAGCAACATAAGGCAAGAAAAAGAAATGAAAACTACAACCACTTGTTTTTTTCATTTTTTCTTTATCAGTTTATCTGTGCTTCGCTGATTTTATTAATCTTCCCAAAGGAGAAAGAAGAAAACTGTTACAAATACGGATAATTCTAATGATTTAGTGTAATAATTCCTAGAATTAGTATGTAAGTTTAGCAAGACTTTAGCATACAAGATCAAATATGCAAAAATTCAATTGTATTTGTGGAGAATGAAATTTTTAAAATATCATTTAAAATAACAGGAAAGAATCAAATACACTAGGAATAAGCTTAACAAAAAATGTGCAAGATGTCTACATTGAAAAATCAAACCTTTGCTGAGAGAAATTGGTAAGGTCCTTGTAAAAAGGAGAGGTATGCCTCTCTTATAGATGAGAAGAGTCAACATTTTGAAGACTGTCATTCCCTCCAGATTGATCTATACAGCCAATGTGATCCTGATCAAAATCTCAGCAGGCTTATTACTAGAAATTGGTAACTTGTTCCTAAAATTCAAATGAAAATAATGAGGACCCAGAAGAGCCAGTCTTATAAAACAACCACAGAGTTTCACTGAAACAATGTAAACTCACATGAAAGTAATAAGGGCCCAGAAGAACTGGTCTTATAAAACAACAACACAAGGAAATGTAAAAACATGGACTCCTTGAAAAAGGTTCATATAATGCTTAAGGAAGCATTCTTTTTAGTACTTCTAAAGTAGAGGTGACCCAAATATCTATCAATAAGATAATGAATGATTAAATTGTATTCCAGCCAGGTGGGGAAGTATATGCACTTCCACATCTGTGCTTACCTGTAGTGCCAGCACTCTTGGAGGCTGAGGCAGGAGAATTGCAAGTTCAAACCCAGCCTGAACAATTTAATGACTTAGCAAGGTATGTCTTGAAATAAAAAATAAACAAGCGGGTCTAGGAATGCAGCTCAGTGCCAAGGACCTGGGCTCAGTCCCCAGTACTGAAGGAAAAAGCAAGCAAGCAAGCAAGCAAAGCAAAGCAAAGAAACAAAAGCAAAGAAAGAAGGGAGAGAAAGAAAAATATTGTATTCCATCCACACAATGGAACACAACTCAGGGACACAAAGGAATAAGTCACCGGTGCACACAACAGAAGTGATTGCCACAGACCTCATTTAAACACACAAGTCCGGACACTACACACTTTACAATTCCATTTTTAGGCCTTATAAGAAGAGGTAAAACAAATCTATGTTGATAGATGTCTGAAAGAATTGCCTTTGGGTAAAGGTGACACGAATTGACTGGAAAGAAGCATAAGGGATATTTTGGAGGTGAAGAAACTTTTGATGTGAATGACTGTTACATGAATGTATACAACTGACAAAAGCCAACACATTGTTCATCTTTATTTTATGCAGTTTAAACCTCAATATCAGAGGGAGGTGGAGGGAGGAAAGAGAGGGAAAGGAGAGAAGGAAGGAAGAGAGAGGCTTGGAAAAATCCCAACCAAATGCAACACATGGACTTTCTTCACAGTTGAATTCAAATCAACCAGCTATAAAAACCCATGTTGAGAAGATCAAGAAAAATTGATCATGAACTGAATAAGAAAAGATATTAAATAATTGCTGTTATTTTCCCTGGGTCTGAAGGTGGCATTGCTGTTGTTTGTTTGTAATGTGTATGGATGAATATTAGTGCAATGATATGACATCTAAGATTCGCTTTAAAATGGTTCTGCAAAGCGAGTGGACAGGGAGCGGGAGGGGAGATGGCAGCACATTCATTGCTTTGTGTCTGTTTATAGTTTTCCCTTGAAATTTTTAAAAACAAAATGAAAATTAAAAAATTAACCATAGGTCAGGGCATGTCCCCCTTCCATCCAAAATTGATCCTTTGGAGCCTTCTCTCTCAGGAAAACCCAAAGTATTTGCCATTTACATAGAAATCTATTAGCAGGTCATACAATCCATCTGGTGCATCACAATTAGCATTTTTATTCTGTGAAATAGATTAAAATGGCACAGAAGAGTAAAGAAGAAATTTAATAGAGAATATTGTGCATGTAATAAAGATATGCATTGCTATGCAAAACTACATAAGTGAGTGTGGGTGCACACATGCATGTGTATATTTCTCTCAGGGGATTGTGGTGAAAAAAGATTTGAAAACCAGCCCCACATGATCCATACCCCCAAACCTTATAGCTCTTGGCCTGGCTCCCCATCCCTCATTCCACCCCTGCTGTGTCTCCCTCCTGCCAGGCCAACCCTGGGCATCCCTGGCGTTGGAGGTCTGCTCAAATGCTGCCTCATCATGGACCTGCTCAAATGCACTGCCTGTTGGCTCCTTTGTCAGTGTGACCGTGGTTCATGGTGCTTATCCCTGCCCCACTGGGGACGGTGGCCCTACGACAGCAAGATGCTTTACCTGTCTTGTGGCCATGGTGCCTCAACACCTAGAATATCTCATAGCATGTTCTATCTAGGTACTCAATAAATGTATATTGAGTGAGGAAAAATGATCAGAGCCTCTTTGTGCCTAGGGCTGTGCTCAGAGCTGGAGAGTGAGCATTAAACGGGGCAGCTGTAACCTGGGCCGTGGGGGAGCAGAAGCTAACACACAGCCGTGTGACAGTGTGTCTCAACTCCGCAGAGCACAGTCAGGAGAAGCAAGAGGTCCTGTCAGTGGATAACAGAGGAACCCAGAAGCATGGGGTGTGTGTGGAGGATGTTATGTGTGATGTTTGTGTGTAGGGTGTGTGTGTTTTGCATGGTGTGTGCATGTGTGTGCCATGTGTGGCATGTGTGTGTATTAGTGCTGAGAGCCTGTGTTGCTTGAGGTGGTATATTTGTTGTGTGTCTGTGTGGTGTGTGTGTATAAATGGGGTGTGCATCTGTGATATGTATGTAAGCCTATGGTATTTGTTTTTATGTGCACTTGTAGATGTGTGTTACAGTATATGTGTATGTCTGTGGCATGTGTACAAGTAGGTAGTGTATTCATGTAGGGTGTGTGCATGTAGAATGTATGTCTATGAGATGCACGTGTGATACGGGGTATGTTGTGCATCTGTGTTGTGTGTGTCTGTGTGGCATATGTATGCATGCATGTGTGCTGTGTGTCTATGTGATCTGTGTATGTGCCATGGCTGTGCAGCACATGTATGCACTTGTGTGGTTTGTGTAGGTGGTGTGTACATTTTGTGTGCATGTGGTGTGTGTGTTTGTCATGCAGTATGCAGTGTGTGTACTGTGTACATGTGGGGTTCCTATGTGTAGTGTGTGTAGAGTGTACTTTCATGTGAGGTATGCTGTAAGTATGTGTGCCTGTGTCTGAGGTGTGTGTCCATGTGTGGTGCATGTATGAGTGTGTGTGAGAATGTGGCTGGTGGTGTTGGGGAATAATTTCCTCAAGACCTTTCTTGAGAACAACATGAAAACAGACTTATGAATCGATAATAAACAGATAAATGATACAATTAAAACTGGTCAAAAGATCCAAATTGACATTTGCGTAGGGCACATCTCACCACCAATTGGCAAGTGAAAATGTGCTTGATGTCATTAATCCACACTTGCCAGGAACTGAACTGGCACAATGACAAATGTAGCTTGGGAGGAACAGGACCACGACTGTCCTTTTAAGATGCCGGGGACAGCTGCTTTGGGACACTAATGGTTCTAACAGAGGTAAATGCGCACCTATTCTTTGACTTACCAGTTTTATTCTTATGTTCTTTTAAACAATGCATCCATAAAAAAGCTTTGTATGAAAATGCTCATAATAGTGTAGTAAAGCTCCAAACTAGAAACAACTTTGAATACTGACCAGTAGGAGAATGGATGAACAGATGAAGTACAGGATAGTGACAGAATAATATTCAGCAATAAGAAGAAACAAACCATCAGCACACACAAACAACACACACACACATACAACTGAATCTCAAAGGCACTATGCTGAATGAAAGAGTCCAGTCACAGAAGAGTAAATACTGATGATGCTATTTGCATGAAGTTCAAGTTTAGGTAGAAGCCTAACCTAGGGGTGAGATGTTACCTAAAATGGGGCCCAGAGAACTCTCTTGTGTGATGGGATGGAAAAATTAGCTTTGGGGAGAGAATGCTGTCTACGGGGAGCCTCCTGGGAAACCCACAAGGTAGGGGAAGAGCCTCATAAAGTGGCAGAGAGTCTGGAGAAGGCAACACATGGCAGGGGTGGTTACCATGCTGGACCGCATTGACTAGGTAGTGAGAAGCACAGAGGTGAGCTGACCAGATGTCATGGTGAATGGACTGGAGACAGCATGTGGTGGGAGTAACAAGAGCTGCCCAGGACTGCCACCACCATCAGTGAGAGGCCAAGGGAAATGGTTTGGATGTTTTAGGTGGAAGAGTCAGGCTTTGGAAGTAGCTCTTGTTTGTGGACTGGGGGACCTATGTTTCATGAAGAGGGAACAAGAAGCTGGTAGTGAGGTAGACAGACATGTAGAGCTGGTCCTGTAGGTCACTGAGGGACCTACTGTGTCACTTATTCTTGCTATGTAACAAACTATTCCAGAATTGAGGGACTTAAAGGAACCACCATTTTATTAACTCATGACTTTTTAAAAAATTTTATTTTGAAGAGAATAAAAGCCAAACAAAATAAAATAGAGTTAGGCCAATCAAAAAAAAAAAATGAAAGCAATATAGGATTTCAAAGCAGGATCATAGGACATCAACAATAGTTACCATAATGACTCTTGCTATCTTCAAAATTGCTGCCCATACCATCAGACACAATAAAATCAACAAAACAGAACAGAATAAAACCAATCAAAACAATAGTGAAGAAAGCAAAACAATAAAATGGAACAAAACAAAACAGTGAGAACAATATTGGATTTCGAAAACAAGACAGAAAGTAATCTCTCATAGTTGCTATACTGCATATTGTTTTCCTCTAAATAGATGCTCAGACTACTGGCTTTAGGCCTGCAAAGTCAATCAAACAATATAAGAATTAAGTTGTTTTTTTACCTCAGTTGCTATCAACTCAGCCTGTGATCCTCTGAATCAGCCGGTTGCTTGGGCAGGGGTGTGGGGTTGGGCATGGGCTCTACTTATCTCGCAGGCCATGCACCAACTGGCTCACTGGAAGGGCAAATTGGCTTCTTGTTTCTCTTCCCAGCTCTGCATAATTCATGACTTTGTCATCAGGACTGGGCTCAGCTGGTGATTCTTCTGCTGGTCTTGATGGTGGTCTCCAGTGGGGGGTCACCTGCAGTCTGGACTCATCTCTCTGTCTATCCCCCTCTCCCTCTCCTTTTCCTTCTCCTTCTTCTCATTTTCATTTTCCTTCTCTTTCTCCTTCTCCTCCTTCTCCACAGAGTCCATCCAACAGGATAGCTGGGCTTCCTTCATGGTGGCTTAGGGTTCCAAGACCATAGGAGCAGCTGGAGGCTTCTTCCCAGTGGGGCTGGGTGCTGCCAAATTGCATTGGTTGTATTGTGTAGCTTAAGGTGCATCACAAGGCCAGCCTAGACTGCATAAGAGGTGACTGCACAGCCTCATACTAGCCATGTGATATTGGCCAGTCATTTAATCTCTCCCAGCCTCAATGTCCTCATCTCTAAAGGATTGTAACACTAGCATTGTCATCATAGTGTCCCTGTTCATGTACGTTAAAGTTACACATGTGAAGAGCATGGCAGAATGCCTGGCACATGGTAACAGCAATCACTTTCATTGTTTGTGTTGTGGCAAAAATGGTTTTACTGAGCCTCTGCATGTTCAGGAGTTCCCCTGGCCTTGCTGTGCTGAGAGAATGTCTGCTCCCATTCAGCACTGGGAGCAGAGGGCAGTCTTAGAAGTCTTTTATTTCTTGCCAGCATCCACTGCCCAATCAGAAAGATCCATCAGCCCTCAGCTGCCAGGAGAGGAACCAGCCTGCAACTCTCTCATTTTCCCTCCCACTCCTTCGTTTCCCATTTATTTATTAAATATGGTCAGCTATTAACATGTATAACTGTTGCCATGCCAACAAAGAGCATCTTGGAGTGACACTTGCTTCACTCCAGGAAGCTGCTTCTGCAGCCCGCCGCTCTGGTCCCTGTTCCCTGTGTCCCCCTCACGTGCTTCTCTTTGTAACAACTGATTCCGGCTACCCAGGCCCTGAAGAGAGCAGGACAAAAGAGACTTTGGATTTTATTTAGCATCTATCAGTTGGGAAAGTCATGAAAACATACTATGCATTCAGTAATGTTTCAAAATGAATGTATTTTAGTCAGCCCAACCAGCACAAGCTGCTGCATAGAGCTGAGGGACATCGCATTGATTCTCATTCAAGGAATATGTGGCACCCTTCATGGATTCAGAGCCTGCTGTTCTGGCCCCTTGTCCCTCTGCTGTGATTCTGGGATTAGAGGATGTTCTGCTTATAGATCAGTGCCTGCTGCCCGAAGTTGTCTCTGTGGTCTCTATCATCAGCATTTCCTGCAAACTTAGAATTCAGACTCTTAGGACCCACTCAGACCTACTTATCGGAATCTACATTTTACCAAGGTATCTAGATGATTTTTATGCACATTAAAATTTCAGAAGGCTGCTTTAATAGAAATGGCTAGGGTCACCAACTATCAGTCAATCAAGTGCCCAGGTTTTGGAGCTGGCAATCTGGGTGTCAATCTCAGCTTTTGACCTATGTGACACATTGGAACAAGTGGAGAGAGTCCCTCCATGTGTCAGATCCTGGACACACACCAGAGATATCACAGAGGCAAAGCCAGCCTGAATCCTGTCCTCCAGGCATTGCCCATCTGGAGGGGGGCAACACATGCAAATAAAAGGAATAATTGTAAGACTCTGAGTGAAGTAAACATGGATCCATCCACTCATTCTATTCAGTTAGCAGGTGGTTACTCTGTACCAAACGCTGTTATGCAGGGAAGAACATATACAGTGGAAATTGACTGAGGTGGGGAAATTAAGGAGGGCTTCCTAGAGGACGTGGAAGTACAGTGGAGAGTGAATGATGCATTGGAGCTCACCAAGAGAGAAACATGGTGGGGGTCGCAGAAGGCAAACCAGTCAAATGCAACTGAAAAGACAGATGTGTCGAGCCTGATAAATCTCCTTGTACCACGCAGTCACCAAGAACCAGGATGGGGTAAGGAGGGAGGCTTTTTCTTGCCAGTGATTGTGTAGAACCCAGGTTGGATGGTGGAGGCGGGAGTGGGAGGCAGGAAAAGGAGAGGTCAGGCAAGGTCATGCCTTTGAAGAAATGCGCCTGGGGAACAGAAGGGAGAAAGGAGACAGCTGCCAGTGTGAAGCAGAAGACTGCCTCGATTTTATTTATTCTTTGTAGCCAGGGAAGACTCTGCTTTTGATTCGCTGTGGGACCTTGGGCATGTTGCTTATCATCTCTGAGGCCAGTTTCTTCTTTCTCTGTCAAATGGGGATAGTAATAGTAACAAAATAAAAACAAAACCTACTGTACTTGATTGGGTTGGGATTTCTCTTCAACAGTGGTGGTGGTGGGGTTGCTGCTGATCAGACGTGCTTGTGGGTGACAGAGGAGACCCCAGAGGTTCTGCTGTGGGCAGAAGCCAACTGCAGAGGCCAGGAAGCTGCCCTAGAGAGAGCAGAGCAGACCGGGGAAGTAGCCGTAGTACAGCGGGATGGGAGCTGGCAAGTTGACTGGGTGCTAAAACCTCTAGGACCCATGCCAAAGAGATCACCCCAGCCCCTCCCTCCAAAGCCCCAGCAACCTCCTCTGCTTACACCATCCTGCACTGGAGTGGATCCTCTAGGTGGGGGTCCATGGGAGCCTGCATATTTCCACATCGGGTTCCATGCCAGTTAATCAGACAGGCATCCAGGAGGGCAGGAGCCCAGAGTTCTCAGCAGTGGTGGGCAGAGCTTTTTGAGTGGCATTGGTGAAGAAGCTAAGACTTCAAGCTGGTTTGCCACTTTCTCAGAGGACACAGAGACCTCAGCTAGCTTCTGATTAGACGTGTTACACAGAGGAGCTGCCCCACCGAGCCACTTTGTACTGTAGAGGAAATGATACAAAGTAACTTTGTTCCATTTATTCCTTCTGCTCGATTAACAACGCATATTAGCACCTGCTCTGTGCCACGTGCTCTGTGGTGGGCATTAGTTACAACATGGAAGGAAATAGACTTGAATCTCTGTTCTGTGGAGCTTACATTGTAACAGAGGGATCTGCCTAATAGACAAATGGAAATATCTAGTATATTACCTGATGGTAAGAGCCAGGAAGAAAAATAGGAAAGAGTTCTCTATATTGTTATGAAAGAGGGAGGGAAGGAGCACCACAGCAGAAAGAATATGTCTGGGGGAAGGCAGGGAAGACTCGGTGCAGGGTGTATGGTAACCTCAGAGCAGAGACATGAAGGGGATGAGGAGGGGGAACCCTGAGGACATTTGAAGTAAGACCATTCCAGAAAGAGAGCTTGGCAAAGGGCTTTCCACCCACCTGGGAAGATGAGACTTACTTGGAGATCAGATTCCAAAGCAGGAGACTCCCAAGGGCAGCAGGTGGCTTGTGACGGAGCTATTCAGAGGAGGCAAAAGGAACCGTGGACTCAGTCTCAGCATCACTCAGAAAAGTGAGGCTGAGCTGACTTGGTATTTGAGAACTTATATACAAAGGAGGGAAGCAAAAGGTGAGGTCACAGCTCATTCTCAAGACAGTACAAACATCACTGCCTCCGAGAAGCCTTCCCTGACCTCCTCCTCTATCAAGACCCACAAGACCCCTTTCTCTGGGCTGCTCTGCACCTTGTGCCTGCCATTATCTGTACATCTGCTCTTGGCCCAGTGCATTCTATTCTTTGTTTTTACATGTGCCTTTCCCTAGGCTTTGGTACTGGGAACTGATCCCAGGGGCTTCTCACTAAACTACATCCCCAGCCCTTTTTGTGTTTTATTTTTGAGATGAGGTCTCACTAAATCACTAAATTGCCCCGACTGGACTTGATCTTGAGATCCTCCTGCCTCAGTCTCTCAGAGTACTTGGGTTACAGGCATACACCACCATGCCCATCTCCAGATGCTGTATTGTTCTGGGTGCGTAGCACTGTGGGGCAGGGGGGAGGCTGTGTTGAAAGGCACAGAAGGTAGACGGGAAAGAGGGCTGGGAACTGGACTGGATCTAGGATTTGGAGAAGCAAGTTCAGCTGTGCAATGCACAATTTCCAGAAGGACAACTGGGGTGGGGACATCAACTAGCAATGAGGCCAATGGCCCTGGCATGGTGGGGGTGGGTGACCAGCCTTGACCATAAGATGAGAGAACAAAGAAGAAATTGAGAGAAAAGAGACCTTGTTGTGAACTGAGTCTTAACCACGGAGTGTGAAGGAGAGGGAACCATGTGAGATGCCCCCAGGCTTGGCTGCTTGGGGGTGGGAGAAAGAGCAGTCTCTCTGCAGGCACCAGGTAGTCATCTCCTGACCCCAGCTCACATCCCTGTCCTCGTCTACCCCTGGGACACTGATTTTCAAATGATGACCCAGACCCAAGACTTTGAATAATAATATTAATAACAGCCTAGGCCAATGGCTATTAGTATCCACTAGTGTCAGTGTGGGTACCTTTAATGGAACCCGGAAATGTGCATACAGTCAATAATTTTGATACACCTGGCAAACAGGACCACTGCTGCTATAATGTGAGGCTGGATTCAGAGAGCTATAAAATAATGATAATGATGATGACAAGGCTGCATTGTGAGAGCACATTAAAACCAGATTAATTAGTTAATTTAAAATAACAATACCCATTAAGATCATTAGGAATGCCTTAACTCGATTTAGCATCCCAGCTGTGAACTTCGTATGGCTTTTCTCAGGAAATATCTAGCTCAGGTTCATAATATGGAGATGACATCTCCTGATTTTTTTTCTTTACTTAGTGAGCATTTATTGAACACCTACTAGGTGCCACGTGCTCGGTTGGGCTTGGGAATGGAAGGAGGAACAGGTCAGGGACCAGTCTTTCAGGGCTTGCCTTTCAGCAATGGAAACAGCCCTGGGATCAACCCACAGTGGTCCAGAGAGCACAGCAGGCAGCAGACTGTGCAGCTTTTCTCAGAGCGAGAGAGCCGGAAGCCTTGCGAGGCTGGCAAACACCAAAATGAATATGTATATGATGCTGGCTGGAATGAGGATGGAGGAGACCTGGTGAGTCACCTTGGATGTCAAGTCTGTGGATTTGTGTTTCCACGAGGCATGGAACTCAGGGGTACATGCGTTGAGGGAAGGGCCAGGCCACAATTCTCTCATTGCACTCCCTGTTCTCAAAACTCCAAAGTGGGTTCAGAGCCTGGCTTTGTTTTTGTAAAGAAGGCCAAGAGGGGTCCTGAGGAGGCCGTGGTTTCTATGGTCATCGGAGTGGTGGATAGGAACACAAGGACCCTGCATGGCATGGTGTGGTTAGCTGTGCTTCTCCTGGGCCTGCTACCTTCATTTGCAGCCACTTCGTTCTGCTAGACTGGAGAAGTGAAGGAAATGGTCCTCAGTGCAAAGGCCCAGGGGCTGTAAAGGATTCACGGGTTTCAAACCGACTGGAGATCAGTGTTGTTGAACTCTGACAAGGCAGAGATTGGCCCAAGATGGTGCCAAAGAGGGGCTCATGGGAAGAGTTTGGATCCCACTGAGAGAGCAATTTGAAGGCACTGAAGGGTTTTCAGTAGGGTGCTCATGGAGCAATAGTTACATTTTCCTAAATATCCCTGTGGTTGCTGAGATAGACTAGGTTGGCTATAAACCTCCAGACCAGGTTGCCCAATGGAACTTTGGTGATGATGGCGAACTCCATGTCTGTGCTGTCCAGTGGGGCAGCCAGTCGTCCATGTAGCCATGGAACACAGCCAGTGTAACTGGCGGGACCTAGGCACTGAGTTCAGCTAACTCATTTAAACCCCAGGTATCTGTGGCTACCCTACAGACAACCTCCAGACCCTTCTCTAGAAATGAGGGGCCTGGAGGCTTTTATCCCAAACCCCTGTTGTCACATATCCCTTGCCCTCCCCTCTCATTTCACTAGGATGTAGTTTGAGAAGCAGGGTTTCTGTGCCTCCAAGCGAAGGCACACTTTTCAGATGATTTTTGTTCCCATTTCAAATCACTTTCCAGACAATCTCTACAAGTTTGTTCTTTCACTGTGGGACTGCAGCGTAGAGGCACTGCCTTTTATACTCATAGGCGTTGGGTATTACCTTTTTTCTACTTTAGCCTCTAGCATGAGGGATAGAAGCGGTTGATTAAGGAGCTGACTTCAGAAGGTATCTAGGCCTCCTTCTTACCCTCCGATCCTCTGGAGGCGTCTATTGCAGCCCATCCATACTCCCAAGCGCATTTTCAATAATAATAGTAATAACGATGATGATGATAATAATAACGCAGAACATTCTCTTGGATTCCCTGGGCACAGACCAGCCCTCCCTGCAAGGCAGAAAGTGCCTCAGCACACACCATTGCCCCGGGGAGAAGAGTGAGCTTTCATTTCCTTTTCCTTCTTGTGCTCCATTTGCAGCCTATCTTTTCCTGGCATTAGTTTTCAATTAACAGCCCAATCCTCTGGATTACAGTTTTTCATTTACCAGGATTATTAGTAGCAAAAATACTAACAATAATGAAAAATATTGTCTGCAACAGTCCCCTCTGCTCAGAGTCTCTGCTTCCCTACTCGGTGTAATTAAAAAGCAACCAAATGGGCAAATAAAAGCTTGGATGCCCCCTCTGGCCTTGGGGAGGACACGGGAGGATTGTGGACCCCAAATAGGCCATTAATGCTGCACCAGAGTCACCAGCAAATATGGAGCAAAACAAATGAAGCTCAACTATGAGGGGAGAGCCTAATAAATCTTGCCCAAAGTGGCTTTCACTTCAGGGCCTACGGTGTAATTACAGGGGGAGAAGTCAGAGCAGCAGAGGGGGAGGGAGCCAGGAGCCAGGCTCTGAAGGAGGACTCTAGTTCTCTCTCTGCCTCTGGTCTAGCGACCCTGGTCTTTCATAAGGGTAAGCACGCCAGTCCCTTTCACCTAGCATTTCTCATTCTGCCTGGGCTGCCCTTTGAGGACTCTGGGGCAGCCTGGTGTTTCATACCTCCAAAGCCGTGAAGCATATTCTGCAGTCTTCTCCAGATCTTTCTGCACTGCCGCCTGACCCGCTAACTTCCCTCCTGCCTGTTTCATGCATTTCTTGGTTCCTCTGCTTCTCCTCTCTCCTGACAGCCTTTCTGCTCGCCCACCATCACGGTCTGGTGGTTAGTGTCCCTTCCTTTATGCAAAGCAGCTCTTCCAGGTCATCCCCGCAGCAGCTGTCCTCCTGCAGCCCACCCTCTGCAGACTATTTCTTCATGGGGTCCCCTCTGGGGTTTCAAAGGAGCAGAATTCACACCTAAGTTCTGCCCTCAAGTAACCCAAGAGACTCTAGGCAAGTCAGTGCCTCTCCCTGGTCCTCAGTGTCCTCATCTGCAGAAGGCCAGCTTCCTCACAGCAGTGTTTTGAAGATTCAACAAGGAACTAGATGCCAAGGGGCCTACATGATTAGGCATGTGGTAGGTGTTCAACTAAAGTTAACTGAATGACTTTACCTTACCATTTTCCTTTGCAGACGCTTGTTTTCAAGGAACATTTTGGTGCTCATATTGCAGTGGGCATTTTCTTTGTCCTTTATGTGTGCCTCCTAAGCAGACGAGGGTGATTTTGGTATCTCTTTGTCCTTCCCGACAATAGCTGATATAGGGCTCTCCATGCTGAGGCTGCCAAATTTTTGACGTTAAGAGAGGAGATGGGTAACTTATTGGAATATTCTCTTTTCTCCTCCTCCCTGGGAAGCTGCCTGACGCATACATCCCCCTGGCTGGCACTCCTTGTTAGTTATTTTCAAGAATGGCCTCAAAGATTCTATGTCACTTGCTTCCGGTCTGTAAGCCTGAGATCTGGCTAGCATCTTCCTGTGGATAATAAAAATAATTCTGTTCCGACAGCCCTTCGGGTTGAGATTCTCCTGTCCACCCCCGTTACACACAGCTTCCCCTACATCCTGGAATGCTCATTCTGCCTCCTGCGATTGCATTGTGGGGATCTCTTAACCTTGGCGAAGGAAGCCGAACACAATCTGAATTTCCAACAATAGGGAATCTTAAATTATAATGCCCTGTGCTCATTTATGTTATATTTTCAATGCAGAAAAGCAGGTTGCAAAACAGTATGTAAAGTAAGAACTTATTTTGGTTACAAAAAAAAAAAAGCAACTATATATGCATGAGCTGAAAATTGTCTGGAAGAACATACACCAAAATGTTAGCAATGATTCTTCCTTCCTTTCTTTCTTTCTTTCTTTCTTTCTTTCTTTCTTTCTTTCTTTCTTTCTTTCTTTCTTTCTTTCTATCTTTCTTTCATTTGGGGAGGGTGGTGAGCTAACAAAGGATTTTGATTTCTCTCTTTGCATATATCTGTAATTTTTTGATTAGTTTATAATGAACATATATTTCTCCTGTTTCAACTAAATAAATAAAAGAAAAGCAGCACAGACCCTTGTGGCCTCATTTGCATATATTTGTATGCCATCCCACCAAATGCCATCCATCAGCCTTCAGGTGTTGAAGGAGTGCTGCCCACCACCATTTGTGGTTAGGAGACTAAGGTGGCCAGTGGCCCAGCCCACTCAGGGAGACCCTGGCAGGGCCCATGTGAGACCAGAAGCCCAGCCTCTCCCTTCCACCCTCTATCCAGCATCCCTGCCTCCCCAAAGGTGACACCAGCCCCAGGCAACAACAACTCTGTTGTCACATTTCCAACCTTGAAGGTGTCTTGCTTCCATGCTGTTGGCAGCATTTTCATGTTGCTCTCACGGCTTTGACCTTAAGTGGCTGATTTTCTTCTCTTTCTCCCTTTCCCAGTGTTCTGTCTCCCCCTCCCCTCCTGCCTCTTGGCTGCGATTGTCTGAGCCAGCCATCGGAGCTGTCTCGAGCTTGTTTCCTATTTCTGTACTTTGTGAAACTGGAGGACACAAAGGGCCAGGAGTACAACGCAGCTGAGTCCTTCAACGACGACAATGATGTGCCTGTCTCCCTACCTGGGCTAGGGCTGAGTGGGGTCTGGAAAACAGTGGCAGAACATAAACTGTGGTGGTGGAGGGGGACCAGTGCCTGTTGATAGGTGCACATTTTACCTGACTCTGTATTGTGAGGAAAACAGTAGATTCACCCCCCGCCCCAACACACACACATATAAGCAAAGGATTTAAAGTCTGCTCGGAGACATCACAATCTTATCAGGACGCCTGCTCCTAGATCGAACAAACAAGGTGAATCTTGTGTACCTGACGACATTTGGCCAATGGGAAGCCTAAGCTCCAGGATGCCTCTCACTCACACAATCCCTGATGCATCTGTCCCCGTGTCTCCTGACGATCACCCTCACCAGGTTACAAGGCTGGAGCGTTGATTGAGTGCCTTGCAGCCATGCCACATTCTGTCCCCACACGGTGATCAGTAGGGCACTCCCTGAAGCCACCTCTGCTCAGAAGGTCCTTCCGCCACCTCTGTGCTGCTTTTTCTTGGCCGTGTGACTCAGTGGCTTCATGCTTCCATGCCCTCCTCTGTCCCTGAGGACAACGTGGCCCCGGCCCCTAGGTTTCTTGTGAGGTTTCAGTGACATAATGGGCAGGAGGCACTCAGCAGTGTCCCGCATTTAGGAGCACTCAGGACAACTTAGATGATTATTTATGTTTCTGACAAGTCTGGTGAGGGATGTGGCGGGGTGACCACAGTGTTGGAAACAGGTGATTATTTCATCAATATTTGAAATACCAGTACCCCATGATTGTACAGTCACCTCTGTGTCCAGGCCTAGTAGCCACCCTGTGTGGCTAATCTACCCCTGGAAAAACAAAGAATTTGACTCAGTCCTTGTTTGCCCTAGGCCAGCAGCAGTGAGCAGAGGGTGACGAGGTTCGCAGCCTTTTCCGTTTATTCCAAAGCCCTCTGGAAGTTTCCCACGGGCCTGGCCTAGGTCCCCACCTCTGTCACTTACCTCTCCTGCTGTTTCCTTGGCAGATCTGCAGGATTGCCCTTCATGGTGCAATAGACTGAATGCTTGTGTCCTCCCCAAAGCCACCTGCAGAAACTTAATCTTCAGTGGGACGGCATTTGAAGCTGAGGCTCTTAGGAGGTGATTAGGTCACAGGGTGGAGCCTTCATCAGTGAAATTAGAGTTCCCCAGCCTCTTCCACTCTATGAGGACACAACAAAAAGGTAAACTGGAAAGCCAGCCCTCACCAGAGGCAGAATCTGTTGTCTCTAGAACTGCGATGGATAAACTGCTATCGTTTATAAGCCCCACCGCCCTCCGGTTAATGGTATTTTGTTATGGCTGCCCAAGGGACCCAGCCCGCAGGCTGGAGACTCACTGTTCCTTCACATCCTGTGGTCCTGCTTCCTAGCCCTTCCTGAGTGGTATAAAACTTGTCCCACCCCAATTGTGCAGGGGTAGCGGGAAGCCCCCTGACAAAAGGGAGGCAAGCAAGTTGTACCCCCTGACAAAGGTGAGGAGTGAGATGTGTGAGCTTGGGGGTCAATGCCTGTCTGGCTTGTCCAGGGTGTCGGGGGAGTGAGCCTGTTCTCCACTCTCTTCTGCGGGCTGTCCTGGGAAGATCAACACCCCAGGCCCTGTAGGGCAGAGACTCCCCCAGTGTAAGTGGCTTATCTCACCTGACTGTGGATAGCCCCATGGGTGGGACTTTATCTTCTTTATGTCCTGTTTGGTGCCAACCCCGAGGCCAGCCCAGAGCAAATCACAATAAATAACAATGATAGCCATTGTAACCAGGCTGCCAGGGGACAGGGGGCTGCAGGCCATGAAGCCTGCTGGACCCCAGGTAGTCTCTGTTGCTTCTCATTTTTAGGGGTGGAGAGGCAAAAGAAAGCTGCTGCCCAGGTTCTGGACTTCAGGTCTTCATTCTGCATGGGGCTTTGCCTAGATACTGGTGCTCTCTGATGCCCAGCCTGGGGAGCGACCTTTAGTTGAAAAATACCTGTCAGAAACAGAGTCCCCGTGTAAGGCAGGTGTCCAGCCTGAGTGACAGGAGACACCCCTAAAGCCGACATCCCCTGACCAGGCTCCGTGTGCAGTCCAGGAGAGCTGCCCTGAACTGCATGGAGAGAAGGCAAAGTCTGAATGAGTCTGAGACCACCCGTGGGTCCTGAGAGCAAACCTGGTCTGAGGACAGCTTTCTGGGAGGGAGGGTGTGGCCGCTGGTGAGCCCTGACCTCCAGAGGGCCAACTTTCCCTCACAGCCTCTGGTCGCTGTTTTGCTGACCTCAGAGTACACCTGGCCTGCAACGTCTCCAATCCCTCCCCCCATGGTTCCGCAACCGGACAGGCAGGGGCCCTTCCTGCAGCAGGGGCATGCCTGCCTGGAATGTTGTGTGCAGGTGCGATGATGCCCTCCACGCCTGGATCCTGACCAGTGCGCCCAGTGCTGCTGTGTGTGGTAGGAAAGGCTTGCTCTGCCCCTTCTCTGGAGGTTGCTCTTCCCTGTTCCCCTCCAGGACTATCTGATCCACTGGAACTTATAATGGCCCCCAACCCTTATCCCTGAAAATACCTGTGATGGAATTCACACTCCAGAGCTCCTCATGGGGTAGGCTGAGGTGAGACTTTCCACAGAACCATCTTGGCCTAACTGCCTTCCTGCCCCAGCCCAGTGGCCTGCTGCCCTTACAAAAACCTTCTGCGGTCATTCCATTCTTGTGCCACATGCTCAAGAATCTCTCTGCCAGGCCCTGCTTCCAGAGAAACTGACCTGGGCCAGCGTCCCATAGGCCCCTGGAGTTCTGATGGCACTTGTAGTTGGAGAGGACACTGGGCCCTACAACCTGCCCTCCACCCTCTAGCAGAGCTGTGTGTCTCAAGATCTACTAGCATAGCCCCATCTGCCCACACCAACCATGCATGCGCGCGCACACACAGGACCACCCATGCACACACAGTCATGCATGTATGCAGACACACAGGCACACACGTATGCATGTACACACAGCCATATACACTGCAAACTGGGTTTTGGCAAGCATGT
Source organism: Dasyprocta punctata (assembly GCA_004363535.1). NCBI lineage: Eukaryota > Metazoa > Chordata > Mammalia > Rodentia > Dasyproctidae > Dasyprocta > Dasyprocta punctata. The sequence goes on from RJWM01019462.1 coordinate 25,329, forward strand.
TCCTCTCCAGGGCTCCTGAGGCTCTCTGGAATCCGAAGGGTGAGAGAAGCTGACTGCTAAACCTGTCAGCCTTGCCTCAAGGCCAAGGCTGTGCTGAGGGCTCCCCAACCCCCACCACTTCCCTTCATTTTCCCTTTCTGGAGAGAAGAATGATCTCCTAGGAAGTCTCCAAGGTTGGAAATTGATTTCTCTATTTCCACATGCATTTTGCTTCCAAATCGGGGCATAGAAAAATGCAACCCTTTTTTCATTGATCCTCGCCTGTAGGCCAGCAGCTGGAATCAAAGGGGCAGGGGGCTGGGGGATTCCTGGGCATCCTCAGGGTTGGTGGAGAAACCTAACTTCAGAGGTGCTGATCTCCTTGTTAGTTTTTAAGATCTGTAATTTGTTTTGTTTGGTTCCCCATTTGTTTTTTCTTCTTTCAACTACAAATAGCATAGGCGTGGGGAGCCTCAGACTGTTCTCTGTGTGCTGGAATTTCCTCTACCTGGGGTCCCTGTTGTTCTTTGTGAAACACTTGTTTACTACCCAGCACTCCCTGCCTGGAACCTGAGTGATACCAAAAAGACATCCCGGCTCCTTGGTCGCCCCCAGCATCCTCAGCTCCTGTAAGAAGGTGTAATTGCAGGCATGCCTGCAGTGGTCTGAATGCATCGTCAAAGCTCCTGTGCTGGGAACTGACCCCAGAGCAACAGTGTTGAGGGATAACCTCAATCTCATTCCCTCTCTCTGTCTCTCTGTCTCTCTGTCTCTCTCTCTCTCTCTCTTTCTCTCTCTCTCTCTTTCTCTCTCTCTCTCTTTCCACCCCCTCTTTAGATTTCTGCCCTTGGATGACAGAGCAAGAAGGCCATCATCAGATGCCATTACCTTGATCTTGGAGTACCCATCCTCCAGAATGGTGAGGAAACAAATTCCAGTTCTTCATAAATTACCCAGCCTGTGGCCTTCTGCTGCAGCAGCATAACACAGACAGAGACAATGCCTCTCACCCCACGCCAGTGCCTTCTGCAGAGTCCTGCCTGCAGAGACTGTAGCTCCCAGGTCATGCTGCTCAGGACAGAGGGCAGGAGGAAGCCCAGGGCTGTCTCACTGGTAGGGGGATTCGTGAATCTGTGGTGAGACTGGCCTGCGGGAAGCTCCCACCCTCCCAGGCACCACTCAGGGTCTGCTCCAGGCTCTTCCCTCCCTGGTTCCTAGGCAGTATGGGCTGAATTGTGTCCTTCACCTCGTTCTACTGAAGAGCTGTCAAAGCCTTAACCTCCGCGACCTCAGAACACAGCTGTATTTGTGGATAGGGTCTTTTTTACTTTCCTCATTTGTTTTTCATTCCTTTCTTCTTCCTCTTCTTCTTCTTCTCCTCCTCATCCTCCTCCTCCTCCTCCTTCTCCTCCTCCTCCTCCTTTTTCTCTTTCTTTTCTTTTCTTTCCTTTTTCTTTGTGGTACAGGAGAGTGAACTCAAGGCTTTGCACTGAGCTGTATCCCCAGTCGTTATTTTTTGTTTGTTTGTTTGTTGTTTGACTTTTTATTTTGAGGCAGGTCTAAGTCATCCAGGCTGAGCTTGAACTTTTGATCCTCCTGCTTCAGCCTCCCAGAGTGTTGGGATTACCAAGGTGAATAAATTGCAATGAAGCCATCGGGTTGAGCCTCAATACAGTGTGGCTGGAGTCTTGTGACAGAGGAAAGTTCAGACACAAAAAGCGGCGAGAGACTTGTCTCCAAAGGAAAGACCCTGCGAGGATGCAGCCACCTGCAGGCCAAGGATCAAGATGCCAGAGGAGGTGAACACGCTGAGCCACAGCTTTGGACCTCAGACCTCCAGCTCCGTAAGGAAGTTCTTCCCACTATCACAGCAGCTGGGGCCAAAGTGGTGAACAGCCATTTTGCTAAAGCACCCATTGGACAGGAGGGCCAAGCCCAGGCAGGTCCTGGTTGAGGGAATGTCAAAGCCACACTCACTGCTGTGTGGCCATGGGTGAGCTCCTTGCCCTTCCTGTGCCTCTGTGGACTCATCTATAAATTATACTGATGACAGCAACTCCTTCCCAGGCCACACAGGTTGTGGCTTCTCTGAAAGCACCTGGAATAATCCCAGCACCTGGGAAGCCCCCTCCCTGTGAACGACTGGCACTGGGGAGTCCAAGGCTCAGGCTGAGGCAGGCACCCACACCCCTTGCCCAGATCACTCTTCTGAGCTGGCCTCTACATTGGCCAGGGGCCACTGCTTCTCACACCTACAGCGAGACTGAGAGTTTAGAGGCTCCCAAAGCCAAAACTGCAGTGGATTTGGAGCTCAATTTGCACATGGACCTCTGCGCTGGCCCATGTGTGCCCAGGATAGCCCAGCAGGCCTCTGACTGCAGGATGGCACATTGGCTGTGCCCCACTTTGAGAGGTGACCTGCAGTGTCCCCTGGAAGCGGGCCACGTGCACTTAGCAGGCAGCCAAAGAAAGATGAGACCCAGTGTGGAGTCACAGACCTGGGCTTTGATCTCATTCCTCCACTTCACAGCCTCAGCATCTGCAGTTGTCATTGAATTTCTACATACCTTCTCCTCTCCTTCTTCTTCTCCCCTTTCTTCTTTGACGCACTGAGTATTGAACCCAGGGCCTTCATATTGAACTATATCCCCAACCCTTTTTATTTGTTTGTTTTGAGACAGGGTCTCATTCATTTGCCCAGGCTTGGCTTGGAGTTGTGATCATCCTGCTTTGGCCTTCCAGAGTGCAGTGATTACAGATGTGTGCCAACATGGTTGGCTCCCCCAACCCCCAGTGCTGGGGATTCAAACCTGGGGCCTTGCACTTTCTATCAGTAAGCTACATCCCCAGGCTCAAAATCTTCATCTCCAAGTGAGAGGTAACGCTGTGCCCCTCAGAACAGTACAGCAAGGACGAAATAATATTTTCAGCACATCATAGTAATCATGAGAGGATGAGAGCTATTGACTAAGCAGTATTTATTAAAGAAAGAAAAAATATGCCAGAAGGAAGGTGTATTGTTTAAACACCCTCTCTCCAGACTCATGCCTTTTGGAAAAAATAACACTGTATTATCGATCAGGCATATTCCTGAATATTGGGAGTCCCACAGACTCACAGCTAGCTGGGCTCTGGTTAATGGATTCAGGATGGTTCCTGTTGAGTAATTGTATTCACAGAGAGTCTGTCAATGTAATTTTCTGTCAATTGTCCCTTTGTACCGTGTGAGGACTCCCAGCCTCTGGAGCAGGCGGGCACAGATGTGTGCAGCTCCACTGTGGGACAGCTGTGGCGTTCCTGCCTCCCTGGCTCACTGCTTCTTCTGTCCTTGCTCAATTTCCGTCTTCCCAGGCCTGGCCAGGGGACAGGTTATGCTTCCTGAGCAGCGAGACTGATCAGAACCTGCCTCCAGCAGGCCCTACAATGACCAGCAGTGCCCAGGCGCTTACAGAGGCCCCGGGGATGACAAGTTGGAGCTGGGACAGCAACTCAATCCATGTCTGTGCCACCTTGTCAGAAGAATGAGGAAAGGCGACTTACTAAGTTGATTGAAGTTTTATTAACCTGCCACCCACCAAGGGGAGTAAATCAAAGTAGTCCATGTGATTGAATCACTGGCATTAGGGACATGGCCGTCATCTCTGCCCCAAGTGCCCTGGCTGTGTGATACAACATAAAACACAGTCGCCTCTCCGCTGCACCCACACAGAATCCGGGGACTTAGATAATTAAATTATATTTCTTTGGGGCTTTGAAACACTCCGTGTGCCTGTTTGACTTCTTCTTGTTCAGTTCACGGCCCATTTGTTTTCCTTGTCTTATTTGCCTCCGCTGACACTGAAATCAGGTTATCTCTAAGTCCACACCACATTGGACAGGGGTTTGTTGCTCCCAAACGTGCTGGGTGGGGCTCTTGAAGGATAATTCGGAAAGTCGATTGTCAGAGAGCAACTGTTCCTGTGGCCACCAGAATTGCTATTACTCTCATGCCCAAATATACTTCCTTCCTTCTTGTACTTCCTGAGATTCCTTCCTGCCTTTTCTCTTCCTTCCTTCTTTCCCTTCCTTGTTCCCTTGCTTCCTTCCTTCCCCAGTTTCAACTTGCTCTATATACTTATTTATTTGTCTAGATACTTATTTACCCAAACATTTCCATGAAAGGTGGCATCTGTCCCATTGTGGAGCAGATTGCATGGATCAAAAGCAGCAAAAACACCTCCCATCCCACTCACTTCTTTGAGGTGGCTCTGCCACTCCCCCATATAGGGCTGGAGTCTATACCCTGCTTGAATCTGAGCGTCATTTATAGAACAATATGCCTCTCTTTAAAACGCAGCTGAAATTCTGTGACCTGGAATGACTTCCAAGGCCAAGTCAGAGAAAGTCATGCAGCTCACTCTGGGGAACTGCAGGAAGTCTACCTATACAGAGAGCTTCTGGCCAACAGCAGTTGACCTCGAGGCCACTGAAGATGCCATCATGGTTGCCCCACCCAGTTGAGCCTTTGGCCTGGCTGACATCTGACCATGCCCACATCAGAGAGCCAGGTGTCCAGCTGAGCCTTCCCCAGATTCCTGACCTACAAAGTCATGAACAAAATATGATGATTGTTTTTAAACTATTAAGTTTGGGGGAAATTTGTTACATAGCAATAGGTGACTGGACCATGCTCTCTAGGAATTTACCCCCCAGGTGGGGAGACATATTAAAATTTCCTACAAAGTAGGCATAAAATTATACTCAAAGTCATGGCCAACACTGAAGAGCTTTGCAGAGTCACGAGAGTACGCTGACTCAGAGAAGACAGAGCAGCTGCCTGAGAAACTGATGAATGACTGCGCTCTGAAGGAAAAGCAGGAAGTTAACAGTGGATGAAAAGATTATTCTGGCACAGGCAAAGGTCCTGTGGCAGGAAGCAGACACTGAAAGAAAGACAGTAGAGCTGTATGGTGGGGAGCAAGAAGGGGAAAGACAGGAACACAAGGTCTGGATCCTACAGGGCCGCCTTTGCATGATGTGCTGAGGTCCTGTGAATTTACCAGACAGCAGTGGCGAGCCATCCCCGAGAGGCCGGGGCAGGATCTGTGGGTGCTGAGTGAGGCGGTTACCCAGCAGTACAAGCGCTCTCCTATAAACTGAACTCCAGGCTGAAATGATGCATGTGAAACTCAACTATCCAACAGCACCCAGGTTCTCGTGGGGATTGCCTTCCTGCCCAGGGTCCTGATGCCAATCTTTCCCAGAAAAGGCTACAACTTCAAATTTAATTGCATGACCTTGGGTAGGTCACTTCACCTCCCTGGAGACTGGACTTGTATGGATGATTTATTGGTCCTTTCAAATTTTGTGAATCTGAGAATCAATCTTCAATGACTTTGCCATCAAGAAGAAAGTGCCTCCCAAAACTTACACAAACAGGCCAATGGCACAAACTTATATTTAATAGGATTTATTATTACTATATGCTATCTATAGAGTGATCATTTTTCTCCCTAATGCCTGTTTTATTTTAATGGCAACACAGGGTTTAGGAAAGGCAACCATCAAGCAAATGTCCAGTGACCACTTGGGGAATGGCTGGCCGCACCCAACTGCAGAGGAGAAACAAATGCTGGGTGCAAAGCTGTGGTTTGTACACAAAACAGTGTTCCTGCCTGGCCACTCCCTCCTGGATGCAGATGCTGCCCATCGGCCAGCCTCATGTACCAGGAAAAGGGCTGTGCTGCAGACAACAGCGTAGGGGACTTGGAAAGACATGGACACGGGACAGTGGGACAGTGCAGCAAACAGTGGAGCACATGGGTTTGAGGTCACTTACTCTGCATCCTTAGGCCAGCTATTTGGTGTCTCCATGTGTCTTAGCCCACTTCCTGTAGGTGAAACACAATCTCAACACCCACATCTAAAGGAGGAGAGTTTATCTGGGCTCATGACTTCAGACTGTAGTTGGTCAGCTTCAAGGTGGAAACAGCATGGCGGAAGGACATGGCGGAGAAAAGCTGCTCACTGCGTGGCAGGCAGGAAGCAGAGAGAGAAGGGAGGAATGGAGGATGGAGATACAACCTTCAAGTCACTCCCCAGGGATCTACCTCTTCCAACCAGACCACACCTCCTGTGGCCACACTCGGCTCTGAAGTGTTCAGTGGATTTATCCACTCTTAGAGCCTCTCCTAATGCACCAGGCTTTGGGGAGACATTTTGATCTAAACCACAACACTAAGCAGAAATTTCCTCCGTAATAGAGATGAAACTACCAACACGCCTACCTTCAAGGAGTGATGCAGAGATTAAATGAGATAATCCTTGTAAATTGCTAGAGACTGTGCGCCTGGAAAGTAGTAGTATGTGCTGAGTAAGTGTTGACTATTATTATTCCACTCCATCCTTCAGCGCTCTTCTCCAATAATTGAAGCAGCACACGGTTGAGATTACAAATGTCAAACCTACAAAAACGAGGGGCCTGCTGTATGTATTTATGCTTAAATGAACTGTTCAGAAAACAGGAAGCAGGTTCAGCTCGTCTCTGTAGTCCTTTTTGCTGTTTTTATACAGTCTCCGATTAAAAAACAAAAACAAAAAGCAACATGGTAAGTAATGTTAGAGAGAGGGGGCCCACCCAGGGTCCAAATGATGTTTGGGGTTCTCTGATTACCCAGTGGGCCTGTCTGACCTAGGATGCAGGCTTCGGGGTTGGCAGGTTGTGCATGGCTCACGCACGAACACTGTCTGATAGCTTGTTGCCGAGAGTGTGTCTGGAAAATTAACTCCTGTTTCCTTGACACAGCCCCGCTCTGCTCTCCAGGATGAAAAGCATCACACCTCCCGAGCCAGCAGCCTCGCTCTGGGCTGATGAGGGCAAGAGGTGAGGCTGAAGGCGGTGGGGAGACGGGCGGGGTGGATAGAACACCTTGCTTCTCCCCCAGAACTTGAGCCCACAGCTGTATGGCCCCTGGAAGTCCAGTGCTGGGGCCATGTGTCTTCAAGGCCGGCAAGATAAAACAGTTGTGTCTTGGATCCATCTAGACAGTAAATTTTTTGAGTCCCTATAAGCTAAAATCAATATTGGCACAACTGTGTGTCATTAAAAACTAAATGAACATGACAAAGCCAAACTGCTGCCTATTAAACAAATGAGTTTTCTCTCCGCACAGGCACAGCGGGTTATTAAATTCTTTATTACAGGAACATCACCATTTGAAGGGGGTAAAAATACGTCTTTATGAGTCATCCGTATGTGCGGAGCAGCGTCGCCTTCCTGTGCTTGCCCCGATATGCAGGGCAGCGGCTGACCCTGCCCTCTGTGGGGATGAGGTTTCTCTGAGTGATCAGGAAAGGGAGAGAGAGAGGGAGAGAAAGGAAGAGAGAGAGAGAGAGAGAGAGAGAGAGCGCTCTGATATCTGGCATTCACTCCCATGTTAGGTGTTCATCTGATCATTAATGACTCATCAACAAATATGGACTGAACACCGTGGGTGGCTCAAGTGTTCCGCTGGGTCCTGGGATGGTCCATTTGCTCACGTTAAGGCACGGCAACTGCTTCTCAAAGGCTCAGCTTCTGGGGGCCTAACATCTAAGGAGATTTATTCTCTCCGTTAACAAGAAGCCTAGAGGGGAGGTGATTGCAGGGTTGGTGCTAATGATTCAGTGATGTTGTCATCACAGCTAAAGATGTTACCATCTTTGTATTCCTCTTCTCTCAGTGTGATGCCTGTCACATCATGGTCACAAAATAGCTGCCATATCTCCAAATATTTTGACAGCACATAGCTATAAGGCATGAGTGAAAAATAAGGTGAATGTTGAAATTTTTAAGAATGTATTACAGTAAAAGACACATTGCTATTAATCTCTTCAAGACACCCCCCCCTTACTTCAAACATACTTATCTCATCATTCTTGCCACATTCTGAAGCATTTCTGGAAGTCCTCTTTCATGAGTGTCTACGATGGCTGCCTTAATGTCCTGAATCGATTCAAAATGTTTACTTTTCATAGTCAGTTTGACTTTGGGGAAGAGCCAGAAGTCACACAATGCCAGATCCTTTAATAAATATTATGGGTGAGGACCCAGCATAATATTTTTACAAGCCTGCCTTTTGGTTGGATAGTAGTCAGCAGCAGCATTCACTGTATTTTTGATCACACATTGTAAGATATTCATGAAAGAGGACATCTGGAACTGCTTCAGAAAGTGGCAGGAACAAGGATCAGTGTGCTCAGAGTGAGGGGGAAGATTATGAGGAGGATTAATAGGAATATGTCTTTTACCGTGACACTATTTTAAAAAAGTTAAACACTCACTGTATATTTTGATCACCTCTCATATATCCAGCGAGTAGTTTCTACTTCCACATCATAGTCATTGTATCAGGAAGCAAAATTTTTTCCAAAAGTCCCACCAGGTCTTGCTTCAGGCTGATCCCAGCTATCAGGGGACCTCAAGGAACAGGTTGGGCTGGGTGGTTAGTCACAGGCTCCCTCTGGGCCTCCAGAAAGGCTTTTCTTTTCCGGGCCTCATGACTCCCCTGTATCCCTTTCCAGTTAAAGGAATATGAGATAAACAGACTGGAAAGATTCCACAGGACAAAAGATGGTGTCGCCAAAATGAAACCCCAAGCTACCTCCTAGCCTGCTCACTCTCCTGGCATCTCTCTGGCTCCTGCTGTGCTGGCTTCTGTCTGCTCCCAGGGTGCCCTCATGCCCTCCTCTCCCTTGCTCTGTGCTCCCACTGGTGACTTTCATGGACACCTTCAAGGGGCTCCATTTTGGGGGTAGGGTACTAGAGATTGAGCCCAGGGAGCGCTGAGCTACATCCCCCGCTCTTTTTATTTTGAGATAGGGTCTTTCTAAGTTGCCCAGGCTGGCTTCAAGCTTATTATCCTCCTGTCTTATTATCCTCCCCGATAGCTGGGGCTATAGGAAGGGACTCCATTGCCTTTTGACTTCACTTGGAAGACAGCAACATGAGGTACAACTGGAGATGAAAAGTGAGAGGCAGGGAGTTGGGTCTTATTTCCCTAATGTCTCCTTGCCATTGTGGAATTGTCCATGACCCCCGCTGGGCTGTTCTCTTCTATAGCTATGTGCCAAGACTCTCGTATCCGCTCCTTTCCCCTGTCCTTCAAACCCGGAGTCCTGGGATGCCACATATATCATTCCTGCAGGGCTTTTTACGTCTACCCATCACTATACTCTCTTCAGGGCCATATTTGGGCATGGCATCTGTTGGGAGGCTGGGCCCCTGCCTTTTACCAGGTTCTCTACATTCTATTTTGTTCTCTACTCCAGTTATGCACCCAGACAATGTCCCTTTGGTCCCCACCAATCTGTTATGTAGCTATTGCCCAAACCTGGCCCACGGCCATGCCCTCTACCATTGTCTCAGACCACAGCCTGGATGTGTGTCCTGGCTCCCACTCAGCCAAACGAGCACAGAGACTTCCCAACTCAATGCCACCTGGAGATTTGAGCATCCTAGAGGATGGAGGATGGGTAAGGGAAGAAGAAGGAGGAGGAGGAAGAGGAGAAAGAGGAGGAGGGGGAGGGGAGGGGGGAAAGAAATGAAGGGTGGAAAGGGGAAGGAGCTGGGAAGGAGCCTCTCTGAACAGCCCAGTCTGTCCCTGGAGAACGTGGGCAGGGCCCCATCGGCTTTGGCGTGTGTACACTAGGAGTTCCCATGGGCACTAGGACGTGCCATGCTCCTCTGTGGCAGCTCAAGAAGTCTCAACCAAGTCTGAGAAGCAAGAACTCAGGACTTAACATTTCTGTATATAAGAGGTGATTGAAATAGGCAGTGAACATTTAAATTAAAAAAAAATTATTACAGTAAAAGACACATTGCCATTAATCCCCCTCAAAACTTCCCCCTTGCTTTCAGCACAGTTATCCATCATTCTTCCCGCTTTCTGAAGCAGTTCCAGAAGTCCTCCTTCCTGAGTGTCTTCACAGGGTGTGATAAAAAATACAATGACTACTGCTCCTGAGTGCCGACGGAGAGGCAGGTGTGTGCAGGCATTGCAGTGTGTCTTTATGTCCCTGTTTCCTAGATCTGGCACTGCGTGACTTCTGAATCTTCTTCAAAGTAAAGATGACCATGAAAAATATATGTTTCTGAATCAGTTCAAGACAGGCTGGGCATGGTGGCTCACGCCTGTAATCCTGGCACTCCAGAGGCAGGAGGATGGCTGAGAGTTTGAGGTCAGCCTGGGCTATATAGTGAGAACCTGACTCAAAAAATCAATCACTCAATCAATCAATCAATCAATCACACTCTGAGTCAGTTCAGGACATTGAGGTAGTCATGACAAGGAAATTAAAGACACTCATGAAACAAGACTTTTAGAACTATTTCAGGAAGTGGAAGAAAGTGGCAGGAACAATAGCGTGAGTGTGTTCAAAGTGAGGGTGATTAATGACAACATATCTTTTACTGTAATGAATTTTTAAAAATGTAAACACTCGCTGTAGTTTTCGATCACACCTTGTATGTTGTTGCTCGTCTTTTTCACAGCAGCCAAGCAGAGTAAACATAATGATCTCCATTTCCCTGATGTGGAAAAAGAGGCCCAGAGCTGTTAGCATCTTGTCCAAGGTCATGCATTATTCTTACCCAGGATCTCTTGACTTCACATTCTCTGTTCTTTCCTTGACACGGCGGTTCCTAGTCTCTGCTCTGAACGATTTGGGTTCTCTGTGTTGAACTGAGGGTTGTTCTACTTGTGAAATAGGATAATGACTATCTTTCAGTTTGCAGATAGAATTCCTTAGTACATATAATTTCTTTGATTATTCTGCTGTTCTCGGAATTTTTTCAGAGTCCTTTGGCACTTATGTTATCATCGATATCAAACTCTCACATACAGTGCTATCTGATTTAGCACAACATTATGTAGTTAACTCCAGCCCCTCAGTAGTGATTATAATGCACTTCCCTGTGCCTTGAGCCCAGTGAGCAGTTTCTCACAACTGGCTCCACACCCTGAAAGGTGAATCCAGACACCTCAAATTCTAAATAAACGGGTGGAGAATCCCTTGCGTTGGGAAGGGTGTGTGTCAGCAACTGGGTTCAAGGTGGGGGAAAGGGCTGGCTTGCGCTCTGCCACAGGCTCAGAAGTGGAGCTGCTAACATGCTGGCCGGTGTTTTAACACCCTGACCCATCCTAGTCCCTCCAGCAGAAGAAAAGAAGCTAATTTCAACTCATCTTAGTCTCTGCACTCTTTGGGATGACAAAGGTGCAGCAGAGAGGCCAAGCTGCCTTCCTTCCCCCTGACTGAGTTAAGCGGTAATCACGATGGCATTGAAGGTGTTCGCTTAATATTATTTAAGCATGTTTTTTAGTAGCACGACAATGGACCAACTCTCCCTGCAGACCCTAACTGCTACGCGGCAAAGGACAGTGGCTGGGCTCAGGAAGAGGCCGTGCCGGCGTGCAGCTGTCCATCATCCTGGCTTGATTCTCTGACGGTGACGTCGCGGTCGCGGGGGTGCAGAAGACCGGGTAGTGGGCTGCACCTCTGGAGGATGATGGAGGTAAGCAGCAGAGGAGGCCACATCCGGGAAGTTCAGGGGCACACGGAAGCAGCGGCCCCTGCTGGCCAGAAGCAGAATGACCGTGGTTTGTTGTGACTGGCGGGAGTGGGGGGCCGCAGGGAGAACGACTGAATTTGAGGGTCATGGGATTGGTGGACTAATGGAAGAGCGACTCCCAGGGTCATTCCTGGGGTTTCCATAGCATTTTATCCCTGCCCTTAAGGGAGGGTGGAGAAAAGTGTGCACGGGGAGGATGAGTGTGACTCTGAAACATGGCCGGTCTCATCTGGGAAGGGCTGGAAGGGGATGGGGTAGGGAAGGTCGCCACTGGGAGCCTCAGGGATAACTGGACATACATTCCAGAATCGTGGGGAGGGGCCAGGGCATCTGTGCCTTATGGCTTGACTCTGGAGTTCAGCAGTGACCCTTCCTGGTGGTGTATCAGTCAGTGACTGCTGGGGACACTGCTGTCTTCGGGGACAGTGGGTCATCCTGGAGACTGGCACATGCCAGAGCCCTTAGACATCCTATCCCTGGCCCCTCCGCTGCTGGCCCCACATGGCCACCACTCCAGATTGTTCTGCAAGCCCCGCCCCTGCTCTCTTCTCTGCAGAGGCCAGCCCTGCTCCCCGATGCGGCTCCCTTCCCGGTTCATCTGGTTTACCTGGTCTGCTTGGTGGCATCTGTCTCATCCTGCAGGGCTTCGTTGCCCTGTGCCCAAGCACCGTTAACCACATCCTCATCTCTACTCCACTAATGCTGCAGTGCACCAGAGACCCTGTGTTAGTTTATGTGTGTGGTGATGTCATTACACTAGTGTAAAAAGACCACAGGGCACCTCCTTCATGCATGCCCTGAGCAGTAAATATGAGTGAATGGTCTCCTTTTATTCTCAGGACAGCAATGTGTGCAGGTGCAGGTACCCCACTGAGGGGTACAAAAGTGAGGATCAGAGGAGATGGAGCGGTCATGCAATTGCAGTTTCCGCTTCACTCCTTGGAAAATACCTGAATTGTGGGATTTGCCAATTTCCATGGTATAAATATCCCAGTGGTGGTAATTTCAAGCTATTGATGCTTTCACAACTGCTTATGGTATTCCTGGAAATTTAGCAGTTGGCTCTGAGCTGACACAAGCTAGGAGCCCTGCCACAGTTCTCCATCTCCAGGAACAAGACTCTGGCTGCTCAAGAGTAGGAAGTGGACGCATAATCCATTACCCCCAGTCCCTTCGTGGTGACTGAGCTTAGTAGATACAAAGCTTATGTTTGTTGAACTGAGATGAATTTCTGAGCATAGAGGGCAGAGGGCTGAGGGTGCCTGGGCAAAGTCCCTTTGCAGGCAACTCCCTTCCTTCTCTTCCACTGAGGTGGACACTGCCCATAAGTCTCAGACCACATCCTGGCTGTCTAAGAAGAAGGGAATGGACAGAGCTGGAACAGGGATATGCCTGGACTCAGAACACAAAGTGGACCTGAGGTTGGGGGCTGCTAGGGCAGCAGAAGTTCTGAGCTGGGGATGGAGTCATATGTGGTCACCTAGTAGGGTGGAGCTTCTGGAGAGTTGTCCAGTGGGGTTGAGGGTTGGCTGGGCTCCTTTGCTTGGAGGAGGTTCTGGGAGTACTTTTTGCATATTCTTCTTTGCAGAATGATTCCTCAGTGACCCTTTCTTTCAAATGAAAGTAAGGGGTTTTATCTGGAGAATGCGGATCCTTCAGAGTTAGTGCACATGCTCCAGGAGGTCCAGGGTGACAGGGAGATTGTTTGTGAAATGTAGTGTAAATTATGTGCACAAATCTTTTCTTGGGAAGGGGATACATAGCCTTCATCAAATTCTCAAAACATTCTGTGACCCTCTTAAAAAAGGATTTATTGAAAGGATTTGTCTGAAAGGGGGATTATCTAATAAGTGGTTTAGGACAACAGGATAACTCTTTAGGAAAAAAAAAACTTTATTCCTACTTAAATCCTCATATCAAAATGCACTCCAGATGGATCAAGGATTAAAATGTTTGAAAAATGAAACAATAAAAGTAATGGGAGAAATTGGAATAAATATATTTGTGACACTGAAGTTGGAAACCAGTTTTCCAAGTGGGGGGAAAAAAATCCAGAAGCTATGTAGGAAGAGACTGGTTGAAGAAAATTAAAACTTTTCTGTGGAAAAAAAATGAAGATAAGGGACAGTTGAGGTCAAAAGACAAGAGGTTAAT
>RJWM01019463.1:0-38972 GCA_004363535.1 Dasyprocta punctata
TAATGAAGTGAGAAATCTTTCTATTCATTCCATTTGCCTATTTTTTGACTGAATCTTTTATTTAGGGAAAGTATGAATGTTTTTTAGTTTTTATATATTCTAGATATTAGTCCTCTGTCTGAGAACTAGCTGGCAAAAATTTTCCTATTCTGTAGGATGTCTTTTCACTCTGTTAGTTGTTTCTTTTGCTGTGCAGAAGCTTTTTAATCTGATATGATCCCATATGTTATCAGTACTATTTCCTGTTCAACCAAGGCTCTGTTCAGAAAGTCCTTACCTGCAACTATGACTTTAAGAATTTTGCTTATTTTATCTTCCAGCAGATAAAGTGTTTCTGTTTTAACATTTAGTTCTTTGATCCATTTTCATTTTAGTTTAGTATGATGAGAAATATGGGTCTAGATTCAATATTTTGCATGTGAATAGCCAGTTTTCATTCAACATATGTAAATCAATAAATGTAATACATCACACAAGTAGAAGTAAGAACAAAAATCACATGATCATCTCAACAAATGTAGAAAAAGCCTTTGAAAATATCCAAAACCCTTCATGATAAAATCACTGAAGAAAATAGATACAGATAACCTTATCTCAATTTGATAAAAGTCATTTATGAAAAACCTACTGTCAGTCTCAGTATTAAATGAGAAAATACTGAAAGTCTTCCCTCTAAAATCAAAAACAATACAAGGATGTGCACTATCACTACTCCTGTTCCACACAGTACTTGAAACATGAGCAATAGCAATTAGGCAAGAAAAGAAATAAAAGGAATATGCATAGGAAAGAAAGAATTCAAGTAACTATTATTTGCAGATGACATGACCCTCTACAAGAAGACCCAAAAAATCCACCAAAAGACTCTTAGAATTAATAATTAAATTTAGCAATGTAGCAGGATATAAAATCAAGCCGTGAAAATCAATAGCATTCATGTAAACTAATAATGAATCCACTGAGAAAGAAATTAGGATAAAAACACCACTCACAATGGCACAAAGAAAATTAAATACTTAGGAATTAACTTAACTAAAGAACTAAAAGACCTTTAAAATGAGTAGTACAGTACTCCAGCAAAGGAAATAAAAGAGGACATCAGAAACTGGAAAGATATCCTCTATTCCTAGATAGGCAGAACCAATATAGTGAAAATTGCCCTATTTTCAAAATTGATATACATATTTAACACAATCTCAATCAAAATACCAACAAAGTATTCTTCACAGAACTGGAGAAAATACTCCTGAAATTCATGTGGAATCAGAATAAACTCAGACTAGCAAAAGCACTCTTGAATAACAAGAAACAATAAACTTTTAAGAGTAAAGAGCAACAAATACTATTAAATAAATAAAATAAATTTATTCTGCATCAATATTTTACTGAAAAACAAGAGCGTGAGAAAAAATGAAGAGTGAATATATAAAAGAGACACAAGTAAACAAGAAACATTCCAGAGCAGAAAAAGTTGGAAAGAAGTGCAGTGGCTGAAAAGAAAGGCAGCACCACCCATGGCCCCAAGAAGCTGTCACCAGCTTGGTTTCCCAGACAAGATGCAGGAGAGAAACTGGCACTTGGGATATTTAACAGAAAGAGTGTTGGGTGAGCACCACAGAAACTTGAGAATGGATGCAATTATGAGTAGAGAGCAAGTTAGTATTTCACCTACCCAAAAGGTGCTCTGGAGCTAGGTTGGCCTCTTTTGAGTTGCCCTAAATTGGAAAATGACTTCCAACCCAGATTGATGTACCCTGAAAAACTGCCCTTCAAAACTGATGGAGAAATAAGATACTACCATGACAAAGAACAGCTGAAGAACTTCATGACCACCAAACCAACCCTGCAAAGAATACTGAAAGTTATTGTAGATAGGCATAAAAATGACTACAACTTCAGGAACACCAACAGAATAAAACCACTAGGCAAAACAAACAATTAAACAGAGGGGAAAGGTAAAGAAACAACAACAGAAAGATAACATGACAAAAATAAGCCAATATATATCAGTTATAACTATTAATGTAAATGGCCTCATTTCACCAATTAAAAGAAACAGACCGGCAGAATGGATTAAGAAACAGCATCCAACCATATGCTGTATACAAGAAACCCATCTAACCCAAAAGGAAATTCATAGACTCAAAGTCAAAGGATGGAAAACAATACTCCATGCAACAGAAATCACCCCCCCAAAAAACAAACAGGGGTAGCTATTCTATTTGCAGACAATGTGAACTTCAAACCAAGAATGATCAAGAGATAAAGAAGGTCACTACACGATAGTTAGGGGAAAACTTCATGAGGAAGAGATAGCAATCTTAAATATATATGCACCAAATATGAGAGCACTCAGCTATATAAAGCAAATATTAACAAAAATGAAATACCAAATAAGCAATACACAATTATAATGGGAGACCTTAACACCCCATTAACACAAAGAGACAGATCAACTAGACAGAAAATCAGCAAAGAAATAGCAGAACTGAATCAAACTTGTGAACAAATGGGCTCAGTAGGCATGTACAAAGTGTTCCACCCAACAGCATCAGAATATATATTCTTCTCAGCTGCACATGGTACACTCTCTAAAATAGACCATATACTAGCCCATAGAACATGCTTAAATAAATGCAAAAGAAATGAAATTATTCCATGCTTATTATCTGATCATAGAACCATGAACCTAGAAATTAACAAAAGAAACTGTAAAACTTCCATAATCACGTGGAAATTAAATAATACACTCCTGAACAATCAATGGGTCTCAGAGGGAATTAAAGAAGAAATCAAACAACATCTACAAGCAAATGAAAATATAAATACAACTTACTGGAACCTGTGGGATGCAATGAAAGCAGTTCTCAAAGGGAAATTTATTGCAGTGAATTCCCACATCAGGCAAACAGAACGAACACAAATTAACAACCTGATGCTACACCTCAAACATCTGAAAAAAGAACAAGTCAAGCCCAAAGCCAAAAGAAGAGATGAAATTATAAAGATAAGAGCAGAAATTAACACAATAGAGACTAAGAAAATAATGCAAATAATTAATAAATCAAAGAGTTGGTTCTTTGAAAGAATAAAATTGATAAGCCCCTAACCAATCTAATTTGCAAAAGGAAAGAAAAAACTCAAATTCATGCAATAAGGAATGAAAAGGGTGAAATCACTACAGTTGCTGTGGAAATACAGAAGATTATCAATACCTACTTTGAAGACCTTTACTCTCATAGATTTGATAACACAGAAGAAATGGACAGATTCCTAGAAACATATGAATTACCAAAGCTGGATCAAGAAGATGTAAAACTGCTGAGTAACCCAATCTCAATTAATGAAATTGAAAATGTAATTAAAACCTTACCAACAAAGAAAAGCCCAGGTCCTGATGGATTCTCAGCTGAATTCTAAAAGAAATTCAAGGAAGACTTAATGCCAACACTCCTCAAACTCTTTAATGAAACTGAAAGGGAGGCAGTTATACCTAACTAATTCCTGGAATCAAGTATTACCCTCATACCAAAACCAGAGAAACACCCAACCAAAAAAAAAAAAAAGAACTACAGGTCAATCTCCCTAATGAACATAGATGCAAAATCCTCAAGAAAATACTGGCAAACAGAATACAGCAAGTCATCAAGAAGATTACGCACCACAACCAAGTGGGATTCATCCCAGAAATTCAGAGATGGTTCAACATACGCAAATCAATAAATGTAATATACCATATCAATAGAGTCAAGGACAAAAATCACATGGTCATTTCAATAGATGCAGAAAAAGATTTTGATAAAGTCCAACACTCATTCATGATAAGAACCTTATGGAAAATTGGAATAGATGGTCTTTAGCTCAATCTGATAAAACCCATCTATGACAAGCAAACAGCCAGCATCATATTAAATGGTCAAAAACAGAAAGCTTTTACTCAAAAATCAGGAACAAGACAAGGATGTCCATTATCACCACTCCTATTCAATATACTGCTGGAAATATTAGCCAGAGCAATTAGACAAGAGAGAGAAATAAAAGGAGTAAGGATAGGAAAAGTTAAATTATCACTATTTGCAGATGACATGATACTCTATATAGAAGACCCCCAAAAATCCATTGAAATACTTCTAGAGGTAATAAAATTCAGTAATGTAGCTGGATACAAAGTAACAATCAAAAATCAATAGCATTCCTGTACACAAACAACAAAATCACTGAGAGAAATAAGAGAAACCACACCCTTCACAATAGCATCCCAAAAAATGAAATACTTAGGAATCAATATAACAAAGGAAGTAAAAGATCTATTCAGTGAAAAGTTCAATACTCTGAAAAAAGAAATGGAAGAGGATTTCAGAAAATGGAAAGATATTCCCTGTTCATGGATAGGAAGAGCTGACATCGTGAAAATGGCCATTCTCCTAAAAAGTTGTTATACAGATTTAACGCAATTCCAATCAAAATATCACAGATCTAGAAAAATCATTCCTAAAATTCATCTGAAACCAGAAGAGACCTAGAATAGCAAAGGCAATTCTGAGCAACAAAGACAAGGCAGGAGGCATCACAATTCCTGACTTCAAGTTATACTCTAAAGCTATTGTGATAAGATCAGCATGATACTGGAATAAAAACAAACCTGAAGACCAATGGAATAGATTAGAAGATACAACCACAACTACAAACACACTCAGCCACCTTATCTTTGACAAAGGGGCCAAACATGTTCACTGGAAGAAAGACAGCCTCTTTAATAAGTGGTGCTGAAAAAAATGGCTTTCCATATGCCTGAAACTAGACCCATGCCTATCAACATGCACTAAACTAAAGTCAAAATGCATCAAAGATCTAAATATTAAAACAGAAACACTAAATCTCCTGGAAGACAAAGTAGGTGGAAAACTTTAAGATATAGTGGTAGGCAGAGAATTCATGAACAGAAATCAAACTGCAGGGGAAATACTTCCCAGAATCAATAACTGGGGTCTCATCTTATTAAAAAGCTTTTGCATGTCAAAAGAAATCTCCAACAGAGTGGAAAGAAAACCCACAAATTGGGAAGAAATCTTAGTCAACTGTTCCTCAGACAAAGGACTTCTATCTAGAACATACAAAGAATTAAAGAAAATCAGACCCCTGAAATTCAAAGACCCAATCCAAAAATGGGCATGTGAGATGAATACACACTTCTTGGCTGGAGAAATACAAATGGCAAATAAATACATGAAATAATGTTCAGCATCATTGGTCATCAGAGAAATGTCGATTAAAACACTGAGATTCCAATCTCACTCCAGAAAGAATGGCCAGGATCAAGAAAAACACCAATAACAAATGCTGGAGAGGCTGTGGAGAAAAAGCAACTCTCCTGTACTGTTGGTGGGAGTGTAGACTGGTGCAACCACTGTGAAAATCAGTCTGGAGGTTCCTCAAAGAGCTGGGATTGGAAGTCCTGTTTGACTATTCCACTTTTGGGCATATTCCCAGAAGAATTGAAAAAATATCATACTACAGTGATATATGTGCACCCATGTTTATAACAGCATAATTTGTAATAGCTAAATCTTGGAAACAACCTAAATGCCCATCAACTGAGGAATGGATAAAAAAGATGTGGTACTTCTATACAGTGGAGTACTACTCAGCCATAAAGAAGGATCGCATTGAGGTTTTTATAGGTAAATGAATGTGACTTGAGACCATACTCATAAACGAAATAAATCAAACTCACATGTGTAAATGCCATATTGTCTCCCTAGTGTAAGAAACTGAAAGAGTAAATAAGAAACAAAATCTTCAGTAAATACTGTTGAAGGGTAACAAACTGCCCAAAGGGGAAAAAATAAATCAGATAGGGAAAAGGAGAAAAGAAGGAAGAGAAAAGACACAAATTTGTATATATACACTTAAGATAGCAAGAAGATTGTGTCACTAATTCTATTAGTTCTTGGGGAAAAAAACAGTTAACATTCATAGGATTAGATGAATTTTGCAAGTCTGTATCTGGTTATCTGAGTAACTCTTTTGAAGATAACTATGCAAAATAACAACCTTAGTTATGTTCCTACCACCTATGTTATTGTTTTGGGCTCTTTGTTATTGTTATTTATTAGTCTATTTTGTTTCTTGTTTTTATTGTAATTTCTTATGTTTTGTTTTGTCTTTCCCTCCAATACATAAAGGATACATTTACATGTATAGGCTTATACATGCCTAGAACTTCTCCTAAAGAGTATACAAGAATTGATTTTATTACAAGTGATAGTATGAACAGCTACTTTGAAGAAAATGAGACATTATGGTAGCCATTACTGATTTCCTATCATCTTGTTGTGAAGTCCTATAATGCTTATATCCTGTGTTTTGATTGTTCTTAGTCTGTTCTGTATTATTTGATTTCAATGTGTGTGAAAGTGTAGACAGCTATTTTGAAGAGAACAAGAGACATTACTGTAGCCATTGTTGATTTTCCTATTGTCTGGTTTTGAAGGCCTGTAACGCTTTCATTCTTTTGTTTTTGTCAGTTTTATACTATTGTATCTTATTTGAATTCATTGTGTGTGAAGATATGGACAACTATTTTGAAGAAAACAAGAGATGTTATGGTAGCCACTGTTGATTTCCTGTTCTCTTGTTTTGAAATCCTGTGTTGTTTGCATTGTTTTGTCCTGACCTGCTTTCTTCTGTCCTGTTTTGTTGTTTTATTCTCTTTAAAATAAAATTAAAAAAAAAAAGAAAATGTGGTACTCATACACAGTGGAGTACTACTACCATAAAGGATGAATGTGAGTCATTTGTAGAAATTAAAATGTACTGTCTACATGTACCAACTTCACAAAAAGAATGTAAACATTATATACTGCAAACATGTATCAATAAAAATAAATAATAGAAAAATTAAAACAGTGTGAAGAATTATTATCTGTTCTCTTCTTTCCCTAATAAACTAAGCAGAAATGTATAGCATAAAGAAAATCTAAACTAATTTTCAAATTGTCATATAAGTCCTTCCCAACTACAGGAGAAAATTGATATTTTTTTAAAAGTTGGATTTTTAATAAATTATCATTTAAAAAACCACTTCATAGTGCTTGGGTTTTAATTTGCCAAAAGAATAAGTCATGCTTTAAACTAATACTTTTATAAAAACAATGCTTAAGCATATGTAATTTTTCTTATTTTAATTTACTTTGTTAAGTTTCATAAAAGTTATAGTTCAGTTTGCTCATTTTTCTAAGGATTTCTAGATATTGGTGATAATCAGAATCTTTTCAGGCTCCCATTAGAAGATTTAGCCTCTCCCTCAACTCCCTGCTAACAAGTGAAAAGAATCTGAGTGTTTTAGTATTGTTGACAAAAGAATCACCATTGGGAAAAATCTAAATGAGGACAAGCAAAGCTCAAAAGTAAGATCTACAGCTAACAACGAAACTAAATCTAACAACAAAGCTAACAACAAAGCTGACAACAAAGCTATAAACAAATCTAAATGCAAATTTTACCCTCAAGGGAGAAAATTTAAAAGGGGATAAGGGAAATATAGAGAAATAGAAGAGGACAAGATTAGAAGCAAAGCTAGAGGACAAAGAAAGATTAGGTGAACTTTGGGAAACCAGTGAAGAAGGCAGGAGGGAAAGAAAGAAGGAAGAAATAAAAACAAGGACAGAACAGAACAACAACAACAAACAGAAACAATGTTCACACTCATATAAAAACCAGAATTATCAAGAAAAAAATAGAGCAAAACAAAAACAAAATAAAAAATGAAAAAAAAATATCTACTTCAGGCACATCTCTGCAGTAACTGGTGGAGAGAGTGGGCAGACATAGCCCATATCTGTGTCGATTAATTCCAGCAAGCCAGCCGTGGATTTACAGAGGAGCAGTGGATAATCCCAGCAAGCCGGCACCTTCAATTCCACTGACGTTCAGGCTGGTTTCTGGTTGTGAGGCTGGAACCTGATCTGTTCAGCCGGCAACACTCCCTGTGCCTCCCGCCACCTTGAACTTGGCTCCTTCACCTCCTGCCAACCGAAACTCAGTTCCACCTCACCCTGACACTGGAAACCAATAGATGGAGTTGCTCTGAGTTCCAAGCTCCACTGGCCCCTCTCCAAAATGGCTAGCAGCCAACTGCCCTCTCTTGGGGGACATCTCAACCCAAATAACTACAGTCCACTGCATCCACTGCTCTGTTCCACTGGTGCATTTTTCTGTGTAAGCTTCTGGGGTTGCCAATAGTCACCATGCCTCTGCAGGTTAGAGCTGCTTCTCCCGTGCAGAGAATCAGGTCAGGGAGAAAGCACCACTTGCCACCTCCTTCTTCTGTGCTGAGGTCTCCTTGCTCTCCTTGTGGACTTCAATTCTCCCTTCAGATCCTTTGTGGATCCTGGGACCCACTTCCTTCCTCCTTCTCTTCCTCACATTGCTATAGTCCAGCATCTGGACACCAAATGTCAGACAGGCTATTACCATTCTACCATCTTCCTGGAAGTCCCTGCTTTTGCAAAGTGAAGGTTAATTTGTTTATTTTTCTTTATATTTTGTATTTGCTTTATTACACGTTTTGAATAATATTGCAGTATTATAATCATTTTACATGGATATTTTTGGGTTATGGAATGAATCATCTAAGTTTCCATTATTTCTTATGAGGAAATTCACTTTGATACCTAAGTGCTTTGAATTACAAGCATGTTTCCAGACCAACTGTGCTCACAAACTAAGGTTTTACCATACTGGATCCCTCTCTCTCTCTCTCTCTCTCTCTCTCTCTCTCTCTCTCTCTCTCTGCTTCTCTCTCTCCCTCTTCCTATTTCTCTTCCTGTCCACCATAAAGGAAGCAGTCTCCTCCACCATATGCTCCCACTGTCATGTTCTGTGCTATTCCAGACCCAAAGCAACAGGGCCAAAAACACATGGACTGAAACCTCTGAAACCATAAGCCAAAATAAACCTTTACTCCTTTAAGTTGATTTATCACAGATATTTATTAATAACAACAGAAAGCTGCTGTACTCTAACCATTGCACCTCCATCTTGTTCTGTATGCGCTGACCCACCACCCATTATGTAAACCTAAATGTTCTAAAATCTTGCTTAATTGATCTGTAAAATTCCACTGACAAAAAACTTGTTCTTTCTCAAGACGTTGGCCAACCGAAAAAAAAAAACAAAAAACACAGAGTGTCAAAACAGTCTTAGTCAAATGTAACAATGGTCTGATCTGTAATAACCTGTTCTCTTGTAAAATGTCCCAGTTTGATAATAACCTCCCCTTTTGTGTTTTAAGAGCTTACAAACCCCTGCTAATGCTAGCTCGGGGCTCTTCCCTTAGCTGCTTGCTGGGGTAGATTCTACTGAGTACCAGCTAAAATAAAGGGCTTTACTTTTCCAAATTTCCAGACGTCTGGCTCTTTTGATTTAGCTTTTTGTGATTTGGCTTTTTGGATACAACAAAAGCTAACACAGTCTGTCCCAAAAGTTAAGTATAAACTAGTTAGTTACGTCTGAATTTCTTTGTTTTTTCTCTCTTAAAAGAATTCAGGATTTCACTTTCTTTTCTTCTTAATTAGCACTGGTCTGAGAGGAGGCCATGTATAAGTAGTTGCAATTAATAACACACAGTCATTCTGTGAAAAATTACTCTTTTAATATGTTCAAGTGTATCTTACCGTAGATAACTTCAAAATCTCTCACCAGCCATTTGTCCTACATATTTTTACTTTATCATACTACAAAGTACTAAAAATGCATGTATTTCCCAACAAATCCATGACAATAACCAGAGAGAACATTTCCCTGTGTAAATGCCTTAAGACATCAGTATTTTCTCTTTATTATTATTAATGTACATATTTTTTAACATTGGCCATCATATGTTTTATGCTTGAGAGAGATTAGTAAACACCAACAAAAAGATAAAGAAAAGTTTTGACCAATCTGGCCATCTGGTTGATCACTTATCTCATGTAAGAATTGCCTGGTATCTTATTAAATTAACTTACGACTAAAGCCTTGCTGAGTAGCTAAAGAAACCCAGTTTCCAATTCAATAAGAAATGGGAAAGTTTGAGAAAATCTGAACTGAACACATACCAACTAGGCCTTTATTGATCTGGCTGTTTTTCTACTGTTAATTAGAAATTGACTTCTGAAGTCACTTTACATAAATAACAGATTAAAGCATGTGAGGATATTTGGAATATTCCAATATTTAACTAAAAACTTGGTATTATATGCTGTTTATACAAATGCAATATTAAGTGGAGTGTTGCAGTAATTATCTGGATAATTTAAAAACTCATGATACACTATCAAAGGGAAAGGGTGGGAAGTGGGGAATGAAGACTCCAATTACCCATTAAAAAATCATTACCTCTATTTTAACCACTATTAGTTTCCAAATAAAATGGCTCATTTAGATGACAAGAATCTCTAAAGAAAATAATTCAGTGTGGTTATGTCTAATTGTTTTTGAGAGCATTTGAAACACTGCTACATTTATAAAAAGAGAACAAATCTGTCTGTGAACCATAAGTAAAGCTATCTAAATTATTTAGATTTTTGTACAACGTCTGCCTTGCCCAAATGCAAGCTCAAATGAGAAGCAATTAAATAATGTCTACAGTGTGTTTGGAAGTAAAGCAGTTGCAAATGACACACAGTAGTTAAGTTAAAAAGATAACCAAAAACTGGTTTTAAAAAGGAAGAACAGTTGAAATGATTAGTACAGGTGTCATCGATACCATCAAATTATTTACCTTAGCCATGACATTAGATTTATTAAATCTTTATCCCTACTGAAATCTGATAGAATTTAAGCTAGAAATTCAAACTCAGATCTTTCTCCCCACCTATTTAGTAGCCACAGGCACCAGCCTGACTTAGGACAAAATGAAGAAGCCAGCTCTGAACAGGGGACCAGTCTAAACCCCAGGCCAACCTCTCATTCATGTATAAAATTTTCTCTTTGAAGGAGCCATACATCAAGCTTTCTTTCGACAATTTAACATGAAAGGTTGCATCACACTGATCTGTTCCTGAATTCACACCTTTGAACAGGTTGAATGAAGTAAAATAAACCCACCATCTGCTCCTGACACTTGTTTAATTTTGGAGGGAATCTAAAATTTGACTAACTCTGTAAGAGAAGCTGAGAAAACGTAAACAAAGCCTCTTAATTTAAAATTGACTAAAGGCGTGTTTCTCCTCATTCCACACAATCTGCTGTCTTCCAGCTGTGCTTGCTCAATTCTGCATCACTCCAAAAGCCCCAGTGTCGCAGCAGCGAACAGGCAGAGTTCAGTGGAGGAGAGATTGGGCAACCTGGCCTGCCCCACAGCATACAAATGAGCGCCCTTCTGAAAGTATTAATAATGCAGCACACACAAGGTAGGCGGCGTGGCACAGCCCTGAATGCATGAGCAGAGGCAGCCGGGACCGGCCAGCCGGAAGGTGTCTGCACAATCTGACTGTCAGAAAATGCCCAGTCTCCTAATCGCCAGTCTCCTTTCCCGTCACCCTCAAGGGCTTCATGAATAAAGATGAAGGGCAAACACTTTCTGCTTCCCTTTAGTACCTCAGCAGGTGCACACGTAATAAACTTTCTTATCTCTTTGGGTACAAATGACCTCAGAGATTCAGAAGACCCAAAACTGTCATTACTTTTTCTCCATTCATCCACAAAAATATGCTCAAGTCACTGAGGAAGAGAAAAAAATTCATGGATGACAGTAGTAAAAGAAACAAACTAATCTCCAAGAGATGTAGAATGTCCACACGGAAAATATCCAACCACAGCCACAAATGTGCCCTATTCCTTAGCAAGCCATCTGCTGTGCTCACCAGAGAAAAACCACCAAATTCAATTTCTTTTCATGTGTTAACATATGATAAGGAGTAGCTACTGTCTCCAATAAAGGCATATAAACATTTGGAAAAAATTTGGATTATATCCAAAGTGACAGCCAGCCTTAAATCCTGGGACTAAGGCAACTCATGCAAATTTTATGTGCAGCCAGTACGAAAGGTCAAAAAGAACTGATTTCATACTATAATGTGAAATCAGATTATGAGCTTTAATAGAACCACAATACTATTAGAACATAAAGACACAACTATATGGGTGAGCCAGCCAGCAGTTAAACACATACTTTAAGTTATAAACATCCAAAAGTAGATTTGTTTTTATGTACAACACCTTCTTTCATTCTAAAATGAGTAGCAATAGTAGTTGATATTTGCTAAGCTTTTGAAATAAATGGGTGACTTAACAATGGTAAATTGTAGATGTCACAACTGACTGGGTCTCTCTTGCTTCCTAATGTTCTCTATCTCCTTCTATAGAGAAACTGAGGCTGCTCCCCACACACACACACACACATACACACTATAGTAAAACAGAATGGAGACAAATCATGAAATTCTAGGGAAATACAAGCTAAAGCAGAAAGACAAAGCAAAGTGAAGACAAAAATGCAAATATATTGTCTACAATTCATAAGGCCCTGTCAAGTTACTTCAAAGCTTCCTGAGAGCCAATGATAAAAAGAAATCTTGACTCAGCAAACTTAACATGTGTGTTACCAGAGACAATAAAACCTCTCTTTCCTCAGAAGAAGCAAAGTTAGCATCAAAGTTAAAATAAGATTTTCATATGTACTTTGCAGAGGGGTGTGCCATCCTGCTGTTACCCCCACATGTCAGGCCTGCTGTTGCCGTGGACTCTCAGTTTCCTCTCTGCTTTGGAGAACAGTCTTCCTCTGTTATGCTCAGGCCTCAGTCCCTCACTGACTCCAGCTTTAGCTCATATGTCATTGTCTTGGTGAGGTCATCCTCTTCAACAACCCTTCCCCCTTTAAAACTACAAATTCCCAAACTCATCCCTATACTATCGCCCATCTTTTTCTGGCTTCTCTTTCTGCATAGCACTCCCTCTCTTCTAATACACCATGTAATATATTTATTTTGTGCGCTGTTCCCCACTACCAGCCAGAACACAAGTTTCATGAGATCAAATTTTTCTCTGTTTTGTTCACTACTATATTATGGATTTTTCATAGTATCTGGTACTTTAATTGAATGAATGGGTAAATGGGAAATGTTCTCAATAAAATTATTATGACAAGGGCAATAGCTTCCCAACTGAGGTAATTCCACTGTAAACATAATTTGGTTCAACTATACAGGCACCCAGCAATGTACCTTAATCCAAGATCGGTCTTAAACCATCTAAAGTGGCTCTTAATCATATCTGGTAAGACCTTCTTTTGAGACTCAAGAAGATAAATCCACTAAAGCAGCTGCCATGGTTTGAATGTTTGTGTCCTTTCCATTTGTTGAAAATTAACACCAATGACTAGTATAAAGAGGCAGGGTCTTTAGAAAGCAATTAAACTGAAAAGGTGGAGCCCTTGCAAATGGGATTAATGACTTTATGAAAGAGATGTGAGAGAGCTCTTTGCTTTTTCTGCCTTTCTGCCAGGGGAAGGCACAACATTTAAGGCACCATCTTGGAAGCAAAAACTGGGTCCTCACCAGACACTGAACTTGCCAGCAGCTTGTTCTTAGACTTCCAGCCTCCAGCACTGTGAGCAATAAATTTCCACTACTTACAAATTACCTAGTTTCAGGCATTTTGTTAAAGTAACACAAAGGAAGATAGCACTGCTGTCCAACAGAAATATGATCCACATATAAAAAGTTGAATTTTCTAGAAAATGCATTTTTAAAATGAAATTACATTGAATAATATTTTTCACATCCCTTCATTATCATTTCAAAGTATATTCAATATAAAATATTATTCAAGAGATATTTTATTCTTTTTATAATAAAGATTGGAAATTTGATGTCTATTTCATTTCTGACCTGCCACATTCCAAGTGTTCAATAGTCCAGGGGTCACTATTAGATGGTATTGCTCTAAACAGACAAATCTCACATATACCCATATACAGAATGTTTCTAATATAATTTGGGATTTCCGGTTGTTCTGAAACTCATCTATCACATAATAGACCCTAGTTAAGAATTTTTAATGGGACAGAAAGAAAATACCCACTAGAAATCAGATAATTACCCCACAAGAAGAACTAATTCATTCCTTCACACACTGTTTCATTCAACAAATATGTGAATTCCTTTCCAAATCCTTCACAATGGAGGAGACTTAATGCTCGTGCATCAAATGAGAATGTAGTCATTTCTGACTCTCCTGTTCCAGGAACTGAGAAAAGAATTTGGTATGCTCAGGTGAGAACTTGGGCTTGCCACAGAAATCTTGGGGTTCATCCCAATCTAAACATAATTCTTAGCCTCTTTGTAAAATGATGTGCCTTTAAGTCTATAATTGCCACATTGCTCATACTGTGCTTTTTGGAAAAGAAAGCATTCTAAAGTTGTATAGAAAGCAGTCATCGATCATATAATTAAATGGTTCTCTCCAGTGGGTCTGACCACACCTGGCATCACCAAAACATTAAAGTGACTCATATTTCATCATCACCTGCAGATTTGTAAAGTCTTAGCTAAAATATTATTTTCTCTCTAATAAATCCTGAAACTCCCCAAAGTAGATATGCCAGATAAAATGCAAGACATTCAGAAAATTTAAATTTCAAATTTATAACAACAATTTTATGTGCTTTCCCACATAATATTTAGGATACACATAGCAAAAAAGTTTTGTTTATCTGACATTGAAATTTAATTTGATTTTTATTTTCTAAATCTGACACCCTTACCCCAAAGACAAATTTGTCTGCCTCTCTTAAAGTTCTATTAACATCCACAGTCCTTTAAGCAAAACTTTTGGAGCCAGGAGACAAGACTCTCGTCTCTGGCTAATTAAGAGTATCAGCAAATTACTTCCCAAAGAGAATCAATAAACCTTAACAAAATTGACAAAAACAACCATTTAAATGCTCCAGAAAGTAGCCAAAAGTATCCAATGATATGAGAAGTGTGTATAGTTGGAGATCTGCTGAGCTCTAGGTAAGAACGTTGGGAGACTGTGGTGTTCCTGCATAGGGTTTCACCCATTTCCATTACAACTCAGTCACCAGACAGGTTTTGCCAGGCAGGGGCAGTCTGTGAGGGTGGACAGTGTCATCAAAGAAGAGTGCTGAGTGATGCCAGCATCCAGTGGCAGTGGCAGTGGCAGTGGAACTTACAATGCAGGCAGCAGGCAAGCTGAGAGGCCAATGGTTGAACTGGATAATGTTGAAGTTGTTGGTAGAAACATATCGCTGGCTAAGGCTCCGCACAAGTGCAATACTCATCAGAGAGATCCCAACCAGCAACACATTTTAACCAATCCTGAGGCTGCGCTGAGAAGAAAAATAGCCACAAAGAAAGCAACATCAGGGGAATATGTGAAACAGCCTTAAGTCTGCATATGCTCTTTTGTGCACATCACACATATGCACAGCATAACAATTACAAATGTTTGTATACCTAACAAAAGAACCACCAAACCTATGAACCAAAAATTGAGAGAATTTAAAGGAAAAATAAACAATACAACAATAATGACCAGATAGTATAATGTCCTATTCTAACTGATAGAACTAATAGAAATTCACCAAGTATATGTAAGACTCAAACAATACTATTATTAATGGAAAAAAGCTAACTGACATATAGAATGGTCTAGTCAGTGACTACAGAATATAGTTCCTGAGCATATATAGAGCATTTTCCAGGAGCTACCAATGTCAGCCATAAACCAACTCAATAAATGTAAAATGAATGAAATCATGAATGTTTTCTGACCACAATACAATTACACAAAAATCCCAAACATTTATAAATTAAACAACATGTTTTTAAATAACATGGGTCCAAAAAATGCACAAAACAATTTTTTAAATATTCTGAAACAAATAAAAACAAAGCTCCAACTTACCAAATCTATGGAGTGCAGTGTTAAAACAGTACTTAGAACTTTATAGATTTAAAAGCCTATGTCATAAAAGAAGAAAAGCTTTAACTCTATAAACTCAGCTTCCATCATAAGACACTACAATAAAAACAGGAAATTAAACCTAAAACAAGCAAAAGAAAGTAAATAATAAAGATTACAGCAGACATCAATGAAATAGAAAACAAATAGTATTTTTAAAATCTGTGAAACCAAAAGTTAGTTATGTGGGGGAAAAAATCAATAAAATTGGTAAATCTTTAGATGGACTATAGTAAGCTGAACTGTCTCCCCAAGAAGCTATGTCCATGTCCTCACACCTGAAGTTTACAAATATCAGCTGCTATTGCAAAAAAGTAGATTTATTTTATGAAGTAAAAAATGTGACTAAGTTACTGTGCTGGAAAAGAATTTACCCTGGTTTCTAAAGGGAACCTAAATGCAATCATATGTGTCCTCACAGCGGAGAAGCAGAGACAGTGTTGAGATGGGGGAGACAAGCCAATGTGACCACAGCATAGAGAATGGAGTGACAATTCTAGAGTAACTAAGATGTTCCTGTTTTTAAAAGTGAATTTTACTCTCCATCTCATAGCACACACATACATGTAGGGAGAGTAAAACAATGAAGATTCTAGATGATAACATGAGACCATGTCATTATAACCTTCCTTAAACAGAAGCCAAAATGACAAACATAAAGAAAAAAATCACAAATTGGAATACATTATTGTCTTTATCAAAAGCCAGTGTTTGTTTATCAAAAGATTTCTATGCTGAATACATGAAGAACCACAATAAATCAATAAGGAAAATTCAGCAATGAATTTTAACTAATGGGTAGCAGACTTATAAGAGAGATATCAAATAATGAATAAATGTAAAGAATACTGTTTAGCATCATTAGAGTTAAAAAATCTACTTTAAATCCATATTTGAATATGATTATACAGCATCAGATTGGCTATTTTTGCCTCAAAATAGACTGCAGCAAGTGCTTATGTGGGAACAAAATAATAGGAACTCTCCAGTACTGCTGGTATGGATGCGAACTGGCACAACCACTTTAGGAAACAGGGTGTTATTGTCCACTGAATCTGAAGATGCATATAACCTTTGACCCAGAATTCCCACTTCCATTTATATAGGTAACAGGAATACATGTTTATGAGTACCAGAGACATATGCAAGAATGTTCATAGCACATTCAAATAATGTTCACATTATTGGTAATTGTCAGCGAATGTAATTACCACAAATACCCATCAATAGCAAACAGGGTAGATAAACTGTGGCATTTTACCCATCAATAGCAAACAGGGTAGATAAACTGTGGCATTTTATTCTAAAGGAACTTTCCTTGAACTTTTTATACTTGTGAACAACAGTGATTCACAAGTGTAAGTCTAAAAAGTAATGATGAAAGACATCAAACGCACCCCCATGAGTCCAGCAGCCACCATCAGAGACCAGTAAACAGTGTGGGCCAGGAAAAGCAGCCATCCAAACCTGCACGTGCCTGCCACCATTGTGGGTGTCTCAGTGTAGTTGCATGTATCTGAAGAAGATTGTCCCACACCCCATCGCCTTCCCAGAACCTAGGTTAGGAGAAATCCAGGTACCAGGCCCATTCCCCTACACTGTAGATGGACAGCAAATGCAGGAAGCACCTGGGACACCACAGCTGGCTCATCCAAAGGAACTCAGAAAAATGTCAAGATGAAAGTGCAAAAGGCAATCTCAGACTTCCAGTCCACACAGAACAAGTCTAGGAGACATGGACATAGAAGAAATTGGAAGTGGCTCACCTGAAATTTCTGAAAGGATACCAACTGAAGTAAAGAAACTACTTCATGAGGCTGTAAAAGTAATCAGATCAGAAATATCTCAAGTAAAAGAAGAAATGACAAATATGATGAAAGAATTGCTGAGCATATCTAAACAACACATAGATAAAAAAAAAAGAGGAGCATAGGAAAATGATGGACACCTTGAATGAACAATATAGGAAAGAAGCACAATGCATGAAACAGATTCAAAGAGATATCCAGGAAATTAAAAACTTCACTGAAAGTTGGCAAAAACTCTTAAAAGAAACTGAAGATAGACTTTCATACCTTGAAGACAGGATGGCAGCTAGCAATCATGAAAGGAAAGATCTCAAAAAAATATTGAGGAATCAGGAGATAACAATTCAATGGCTGCAAGCCAATACAAAGAAAAATAATTTAAGGGTGACAAGGGTCAGCAAAAAAGGAAAGGAGTCAACAAAATGACATAAAAGGACTATTTATAGAATAGCTGAGAACTTCCCAAGCATGGGAAAAGGATCTCACATACAGATAACTGAGGCATATAGAACTCCAACTAGCCATAACCAAAATAAATCTATACCCAGACATATAATAATCAAGATCCCAGAAATTCAGCACAAGAGCACAATATTAAACGCTGTTAGAGAAAGGAAACAGATCAACTATAAAGGAAAACTCATCAGAATCACAGCAGAGTTCTCAACACAAATCATCAAGTCAAGCAGAGCTTGGAGCAAGGTGTTTCAAGTCCTGAAAGAAAACAACTTCCAACCAAGACTGATGTACCCTGCAAAACTATCTTTAAAAATTAATGGAGAAATAAGATACTCCCATGATAAAGAACAACTGAGGGAATTCATGACCACCAAACTAACCCTACAAAGAGTGATGAAGGATATTGTAGAGAAAGATAAAAATGACCATGGTTCCAGGAATAGCAGTAGAGTGGGATTGCTGAGCAAGGTAGGCAATTGAATGGAGGAGAAAAGTTGGGGCCAATGGCAGGAGGATAGCACAGCAGAGATGAGCCAGTGTATGTCAGTTGTAGCCATTAATGTAGATGGCCTCAATTCCTCAATAAAAAAACATAGGCAGAGTGGGTCAGAAGACAGGATCAATCAACATGCTGTATTTGACTCAAAAGGAAATTCATGGACTGAAGGTCAAAGAAGACAATGTTCCATGTGACCCAGAAAAAAGCTGGGATAGCTTACCCATCAATTGCAGAATGGCTAAGAAAGATATGGTATTTTTATACAGTGGAAAGCTACTCAGCTATAAAGAAGGATAATCTCGAGGCTCTTGTAGGTAAATGGATACACCTTGAGATGCTCACAGGTGAAATGGTTTGGACTCATATGGGTGAAAATCGTGTTGTCTCTCTAGTATAAAAAACTGAAGAAATTAGTGGGATGCAAAATGTACAATAGATATCATGAAAGTGAAAGGGGAGGAAACGTCTAAAAAGGGAGGGTGGTAACCATCGTTAATTTTCTATTATTTTGTTTTGAAGTCCTGTATCATTTTCATTGTTTTGTTTTGTTTGGTTTGATTTTATTATATCTAATGGCATGGGCCGCTATTTTAAAGATAACAATATGTATTATGGTAGCCATTGTTGATCTCCTATTATCTTGTTTTGAAACCCTGTATTGCTTTCATTGTTTTGTTTTGATTGGCTTTATTCTGTTTTATTTTGTTTGGTTTTATTCTTTTTAAAATAAAGAATAAAAAAATGAAAGACATCAAACATAAAAGAATGAGGACTACATGATTCCATTGATACAGATCTTACATAGAGATAGAAGAGGTTACAGTTTGAGAAAGGGTCATGACTGGAAGAAAGTGAAAGAGGGGTGGTTATGTTCAATTTGTTTTACCTCTATGGTGGTCATATGAATATTTTATTTTAGAAAAATTCAAAAGGATTACAAGTAAATATAATATATATACAAATATGCAAATGTACATATATAATACATCTGTATATACATGAGGTGAGATCACTACCTGTGAGCTCTCTGCTACTCCATGGTCCAGCTTCTCCTGGTCTCCTCCTGGGATCTCATGGCTCCCATGTCAAGGAGACTACCTTCTCATTCCCACCCCCACCCCAGCCCACTCTGCCTCATCCTCACCTGGCACCTCGGACCCCTTCTCTTTTCTTTCAAATGCTTCCACCTCACGGAAGCTGCACTAACCTTGCTGACACTGACCCTTTCCAGGTATGTGGCATCACAACTGTACTTCATTATATCCCAGAGAACATCGGTATAATGTCTTAAAATAGGGCCAATCATGGGCCCAGGTTATCTCCAGGGCAACTAGCAGGCTCCTAAGAAACCTTACAGGGTGACATCTGTTACTTTAAAAACCAGTTCCTGGCCCATGAATTGTCTCTTATCCTTGTAGCTCAGACACCAAATGTGCCATCAAACCATGAGTTTGTTGTTTCCTAGCAAGGTTTTCCTTTGACCAGGCTGGTAAGAGACACTTGCTCTGAGTTGGAACAAGAGAGAGGTCATGAGTTCAGATGCTAAGGTGAGACTGCTTGGATTCAGATGCCAACTCTAACACTCAGTGATTGTGCAACCTTAAGGTAAGTACAGAGCCTGTGAGGCTACATTTCCTTCTTTGTAATAGTATTGTGAGACTGTTGTGATAATTAAATGGGTTAATACACATGAAGTGCTTGGAATAAAATCTGCTACATTTCCTTCTTTGTAAAATGGTGCTATTAACAGGTAACAGTATTGTGAAAGACTGTTGTGATGATTAAATGGGTTAATACACATGAAGTGCCTGGAATAAAATCTGGTACCTATGAAGTACTCAATAAATATTAGCTTTCATTTTAAATTAAATCAAAAAGTAATTTATTAGTTCAAAAAGCAAATACAATTGTCCTGAGAAAGTCACACCAATAAACTCTAGCTAGTTTATTTTCTGTAAGGTAAACAGGAATAAAGACCAAACTGACTTTTTTTTACAGGATTTTAACAATGGGAAGCAATTGAGCATGATAGTTAAGAACTTGGTTACTTAATCCTGGCTCCAGGACTCAATAACTGGGTAACCTTGGACAATTTATTTAACTTCTCTAAACCTTGGTTTCCTCATCTATTAAACAGAGATGATGACAGGCTCTTTGTCATAGGCATGTTGTTAAGATTAATGGAAAGAGCCCACACTGGGCTCCTCACCGTGCCTAGAATATGAAATTATTCAATACACAATTGCTCTTTTTGCTAATATTTGTCTACAGCCCAGTGTTCATTTCACATTATTCAGCAGACTCATAAAGAACATTCATAGAGCCTGGGTTACTACATAAAAGTCATGCTGGCCGATAGGACAAAGGCAGGTATGGATTGAGATAAGACCTAAATTTGAGAGACCTTGTGTGTATTATCTTGGACTGTACATTTAACATCAGTCAGACTGATAGGGAAATATCAGTTTCCCCCATATTGAAGAATCAACAGAAAATATGGGGGTGATTTGGCAAAATTTAAAGCATTATCCAATGTTAAACACCATAAAAAAGGATAATAAACAATTTCTACCTTAATTTAAGAAGTAACACATAGTGAAAGGACTCCAAAATAGAATTAACTCAGATTCTACATCTGAAATTTAAGGGTACTAATAACTTTTCTCTGGCACTGCCCTGGATGAAAGATGTAAGTCTCTGTATTAGTCAGGGTTTACTAGAGAAACAGATATAACGCAAGATATACAACTGTATAAGAAATGACAAGATGGGCGTACAATGGTCAGCCACAGTTGAATAAAGGAGCGTGCAGAGGGTGTCTGCAAGCTGGAGGGGGAAGGGTCCAGCCCAAGGGCTGGAGCTTACTGTAGTGTCCTGTGCAATTCCGTATCAGGAGGCCGATGGGTCTGTGATGGAACACTGAAGAATCTACGACGGAAGACTGAAGAGTCTACGACAAAGCTGGACAGTCTATGCCAGAAGCCAGGCAACGAAGTCCAAGCTGAAGGCGAAGACTGGAGCTCCTCCAAAAAAGCAGCAATCAGTCCCTCCTCATTCACCTTTTATAGTATGCAGGCTGCTCCCCTGGGGTGGGGGTAGCACTCACACCATCTGCCTGCCCTCCTCTTGCACAGGCTAAGGATGTTACAAACTAGGGACCCTGACCCCTGCTGAATCACTTAGTTAAACTTTTGACTTTCTTAAATTGACACAATGAACAATATCCTAGAAAGGTAACTGCTTGTTCTCTGCACCCCAAGATGTAGAGCTGCTGAGTTACTTTTTTAAGCTTTTAGACTTCTGAAGTTGACACAATGTATAAACCATAACAGTCTCCTTCCAGCAACATGTTCTGCAGAAACCGTAGAGAGAAGGCAGTTATAGTACTGCAGCATCTCACTTCTGGAAGAAGGGAATTAAGGTAAATAGCGAGGCACAAAGCAAGTCAGAAGTTGCTCCACAGACATCGCATTCTCCTCTCCCCATCCGTGACAACTGTCAGATTCCCAACTAAGGACTGAGTACTGAAATCCAAGTATGTCAAAAATCTCACTTTCATTTTTCATGTACCAGCACTTGGACTCATTAGAGACCTAGGACATAGTTTTCTCCCACACTTGGAAAGTGTTGTATCCACCAGTCATCTGCAAGATCTGAACACTGAACTTTAAGGCAAACAACAGACTCTCAAAGGGCACTGACAGAAAGAATATTTGCTCTGGAGTCACAAATCCAGGATTCATGGTACATCCATGTCCTAAGTAGGAATAACTGAGAAGGCCTCGCAGAACAACAGCTGTGCTGTTGGAGGCAGACGCATACTTGAACTGGCTGACATCCTCATTCCACTATTCATCTTCTAGTAGAATAGAAATTGGGATGCAAAGCACTCCAAAAGGACTATGTGTTAGTTAAGATCCTCAGTCATTTGCACTTAATGTCAGTAAGTGCTAGATCTTTTCATGAGCATATGTTACCTTTTCAAGGAGAAAAACACACACTGAATTGAAATGCAGTGAATACCAGTGCTGGACACAATACTCAGCACCCACAACTTAAAAGAGAGGTTTCATTTGGGTCACAGTTTGACTATGCGGTCAGCTGGCTCCAAGGTATGAATGCCATGGCAGAAGGACATAGTAGAGCAAAGATACTTAGTCCACGGTGGCCAGGAAGCAGAGCCGGGGAAGAGTGCCAGAGAGGAAGGGGTGAGGCACCAAACATAGAACCCGTGGTCACACCCAGACATACCTACAAGTGTGCTCCACCAGCCCCACAGGTGGATCCTGGAGCTAATAAATTTGACAACCTACCCTAACCTCCACAACCAGGCACTTCACAATTTTACGTAGGTCAGAACTTATTACTACAACCACTGTTTCAATTGATCAGATTATGGAACATTATGAAACTGCTTCACTGAAGAGAGAACCCAGGATCTTGTCTCTAAGAATAACATTGCAATTTTGACTGTGACCATCTAGAAAGGGTGACTGATACATTCATTCATTCATTCAAAAATCATAGCTGGGGGCTGGGGATATAGCACAGCAGGCACAGTGCCTGCCTGTCAGGCTCAAGGTCATGAGTTCAATTCCTGGTACCAAAATAATAATAATAATAATAATAGCTAGTAGGAAAAATATCTGAAGAGGAAGCTTAATGTGTGATCAAGTAAGGTAATTATAATCCCTCAGAACACTAAGTAGATAAAATAAAATTAGAAATATCTGTTTGTTTCCTTAGTTGAAGCAGATAAATTATTTTCTACAACTAGAAATCTACGAATAACTATGAAACACAGCATATTTTGAGATGCACAAAGTAGTTCTTCGAAAAAGGAAAACAAAATAGCAGCTCTTTCAAGAGTTGGGTTGGATCAGAAAACTGGAATGTACTTTTGTCCGGATGGTCATATTAAATGGTGGTTACCAAAGTGGTGAGGGGGTGTCTTAGTTACTTTTCTCATTGCTGAGACAAAATTCCCACCACCCAAAGTTAAAAAGGGAAAGGTTTATTTAGCTCACAGTTTGTAGGGGTTTCAGTCCATAATCTGCTGGCTCCAAGACAGGGTGGTACATGGCTGAGGGACAACCATTCATGGCAGTGGAAGACAGTGAAAGCAATGAGAGCGAGCGAGACAAGCCTCTTTCTGTACCTCATATTATACCCAGACTACTGGGATTAGGGTGGTGCCAATCCAATCAGTGGATTGATCCCGCAATCACCCATTCTTAATCCCAGCATTGCACTACAAATCAATTATACACCCTAGATTCAGCCACCTCCAAAAAAAACCTCTATGACTGCATGAGGCTTTGGGAGGACATCTAGACACAAACCATAACAGGGGTGGTTGGGAGAGGTTGGCCAATAAGTATTAAATTACAGCTAAATAGGAGCTATAAATTCTAGTGTGTTCTTGCACAGTAAGGTCACTGCAGATAACAAACTTCAAAAAGGTTAAAGAAAGGGTTCTGAATGTTTACAGCATAAAAAAAATAATAGATGTTTGAGAAGATAACATTTACCTGACTGAAACATTACATATCATATACTTTTGCTGAAACAGTACATGGCATCTCACAAATATGTATAATTTGTATGATTTTGGATATCATTTAAAATTTTCTTAGATTTTTTAATTGCAGTGTCATTCTTCATAGAGATAAAATGGAAGGTTCTCTGCTAAGTGAAGTGGTTCCCCAGCTAAGTTTTGTAATGAGGCTCAATCTGAGTGCAGAAGTGAAGTTTTCTGAGGATTGGCCAGCCCAGGCCTGGATAAAATATTGGTGACAGATGAGCCCATAGTATTAGAAAATGCTCTAGAAAAGTTACAAAGATAAAATATGAAGATTTTTGACCATTACAGGGAAAATAAAGGCCTGAGAACCACTGTGTTAGGAGGTCACTTCCTGAGAAAACAAATTTGACATCAAGCTGTTAACAGCCTCCAGAGGAACAAAATCTTCTCAAGTGTGTATCCACCTCACTAAAGGGACTTCGGGGACTAAATACAGAAAGCAGAAGAGTATGCTGAGGACTTAGGACAAATAAGGTGTTTTATGGACACTCCCATTTCCACCAGAAGTACAGTAAGTCTATCTTTTCATTGTAACAAAAAGACTTTTCAGAACCTCTATGAGGACTGCAATAGTGAGAAGAGGTCAAGTTGAATCCCATCTCAGGACAGCTGGTCAAATATCTGTCCATGGGTGGTCATTAAAATAAAATTAAGCTTCTCAGCTTGCAAAATTATATTTGAGATTGCAATCTGATTCCATGAGTCACATTCTAATTCTGACCAATAACAGACATTACAGGAGGTGAGGACTCAAGAACCACGCATTACCGTCCTTAGGAAGGGACGGGAAGATAATTCATGTGGCCCCAAACGCTTTGCACCATGGTGTTCTTACAGCTCATAGCCCAACTTTTCAGCAACAGGAGAATGAAACAACATATTGTGATAGAATGAAATCACAGTCATACAAAAAGCAAACTAGTGATATTTGCAACAACATGGATGAATTTTGAAAGCATCATAATAGATCTGTTAGACTTACAACAATTTAAACTGAATGATTTCATTCTTATAATGCTCAAATAGAGGGCAATTAATCTACAGCAACAGAAATCAGAAGAGTTCTGATTTTTAGCTATAAAGGGGTTTTTGTTATTTGTTTGTTTGTTTTCAAGACAGTTTGACTATGCAGTTCAGGCTGGCCTTGAATTCACTTTGTAGCCCAGGCTAGCCTCAAACTCACAGTGATCCTCTTGCCTCAGTCTTCCAAGTGCTGGAATTACAGGCATGCACCACTGTACAGGTATATTAGGGAACTTTCTGGGGTAATGAATATGTAACTATGTATGTGTGCAAGAATTCATCAAGACTTATACTTCATTTTAGTGTATTTTCCTGTGTATCAATTATCTTTCTCGAATTTATCTCTAAAAGGAAGCATTATTTAATAATATACAACCTATCTTTTCTTTAAATATTTGATAGATCCTTTCCATTTCACTAAATATTTTGCTTTAAAAAAAAATTAAGATGAACATATGTTCATTCCCCCACCTTCCTGCTTAGAATGCTGAGTGCTAAATTAGTTAAGCCTCGATAATCTACACTTGATAAAATACACTACGCATTTTGAAATCAGTTGAATTTACTAAATTGTATTATTTGCACTGCTTTCATAGTGTTAACATTCTTAGCAGGTATTTCATTATTTCTCACCAGGCTCTGTAATAAAAAACAAGTGTCAGTGTCTAACTAAATGCAGGCCAGTTCCACTCAGGAAAATCAGAAACCATTCTTAACTCTGCTGTGAATTATTATACAGAGGTTGTATTTTCAATTACATTTAAGTTTTAGGAGTTATTTATACAAATTTTTTAAATATGATTTTCTAGTTGTAATCTCTTTAGTCTGATTGATTTCTAGTTATAATCTCTTTAGTCTGCTAAAGACTTTAAAGTTTTTTTCATTGTTTAAAATTTAAATGAGCTGGGCATGCTTTCACATGCCTGTAATCGCACTTACTCTGGAGGCTGAGGCAAGAAGATGGCAAGTTCAAGGCCCAGTTTGGGTAATTTAGTGAGATTCTGTCTCGAAATAAAAGAATCTCAGTGGTAAAGCACTTGGTCAGAATGCATGACACCTTGAGGCCTCAGCACCCCACCACCACCAAAAAAGACAAGTGGGTTGTACAGTTGTTTTATAAATATTAGGACACTGCTGGTGGTTTGTGGGCTTTGGTTTGGCCTTGTGTGTCCAGCTGACTGTTCCTCTGTGTGGTTCAGGTAGTGTCGTTCCCTGTGTCTTCACTTATCCTTTCACACCCTAGCCAGGGTGAACTCTCACAAAAAAGAGTTCATCATTCATTTGAGCTCTCAAAATTCGCTCATGTATTTTGCAATGAATCGCCTTGTGGATCAAAGCTCCCTAACCCCTCCCTCTCTCTACTATCCAACCCCACCAATACTGTTTGATTATAATCTTGGAGCTTTAGAAGAGAAATTAAGTGGCAATTATAAATAAATATTTTGTGGGAAACATTTTGCTCCTACATCTTGTTACCTAAGAAGCAGGCTAGCTGAAAACATCCATTTCCTATTTATACAGGGTCAGATCTGTATATAGTGTGATTCAGTTTAGGTGTGGTCTTCATTTCCACCTGCTGTTCCAAATCCTGAGCAGACTAATGAATGCTTTATCAAATAACCAGGAAAGAAAATAACCAAACAAACCTTCAGAGCTCAAAAGAGTCTCTGATCTATGACTTATTTGAGTTAGAAGTGTTAATAAGAAAGCAACTGTTTTTGTTACCGTTCTTGCCTGCAAAGTGGAATATGGAGGCATCCACTGGTTTCTTTACAGGACCCTGAGCTCCTAGACTCAGAAATCTGGAACTTAAACACAGCTAAAGCTTGTGTGTAACCCTGGCTTTATGTTCCAAGATTTCCTTATTCTGAAGACTCTAAGAAGACCACTGACTGATCACACCTGCTCAAGAGGAACTAGATGCCATGGACAATGACAATGAGCCATGTGCTGGAGTTTTCAAACATGATTTCAGAGGCGCATGGTGTATTGTGCTCTAGCTCCTCCATAATTTTAGATAAAGAACTAGTTCTGATAAAGAGTAAAGAAAAATATTTACATAATTGTTAGCCAATTCTCAAAAAGTTAGAAGATTCCATCCACTGAAATACCACATACACTGGTTAATGACTGATTACCTAAATGGATGGCTCCTGTACTCATCAAAATAGCATCTGTCAATGTTGGAAAAAAGATGAATTGTATCTGTATGCCTCCTGTGGTGCTAAAACTAACTATGAGGATCTTA
This sequence comes from Dasyprocta punctata, assembly GCA_004363535.1. Taxonomy (NCBI): domain Eukaryota; kingdom Metazoa; phylum Chordata; class Mammalia; order Rodentia; family Dasyproctidae; genus Dasyprocta; species Dasyprocta punctata. The sequence goes on from RJWM01019463.1 coordinate 27,591, forward strand.
ACACTTTTTGGTGGATTATGAGTTCCTGGTGAACATAGTTAAAGCATTAAGTTGAGAATATATTTTTTTTCTATACCCCAACAGCCTTCTCACTGATGTTCTGACTGCTGCTACATATTGCTCAGGGGTCCTGAACAACAGGAAATCTAAATTATTTTTCCCTTTTTTTATTTAAGAGAAAAAAAAGACACATATAAGAAAGACAAAAAGCAAAAGAGACAAATGACTAGAGAAAATGCACAACAGTAACATTACAGGTTTACAAAACAGGAGGATAGAAACTTGACAATGGTTGCAATATTGCGCCTCATCTTCAAAATGGTTTACATTAACAGATACAGACATGTAAAATTCATCTAACCATATCAGTAGTAAGTGTTCTTTCTCAATAACTAACACATTCAGCAGTATGTTCATTTTAGTCATCTTACATACACATACATACAGATTTATATCTTTTCCTTTTCCCTTCCTTCTTTCCCCCTTTTCTCTTCCCAATTACTTTTGCTCTTCGAGCTGTTTTTTACCCTTATATAGTATTTATTATAGATTTTGAATCATATATACTTTTTCAGTTTCTTACACTAGGGAGACAAGATGGTATTTACACATGTGGGTTTGATTTATCTCACTTATGAGTATGGTCTCAAGTCGTGTCCATTTACTTATAAAAGTCTCAATGCAATCTTTCTTAATAGCTGAGTAGTACTCCATTGTATAAAAATACCACATCCTTTCTATCCAGTGGTTGATTGATGGGCACTCGGGTTGTTTCCAAGATCTGGCTATTACAAATTGGGTTGCTGTAAACATGGGTTCACAAATATCACTGTGGTATGATGTTTTCAGTTCTTCTGGGAAAATGCCCAGAAGTGGGATAGCTGGGTTGAATGGGATCTCTAATCCTAGCTTCTTGAGGAATCTCCACACTGACTTCCACAGTGGCTGCACTCCCACCAACAGTGGAGAAGAGTTCCTTTTTCCCCACAACCCCTCCAGCATTTGTTGTTGCTTGATTTTTTAATCTTGGCCATTCTTTCTGGAGTGAGATGGAATCTCAGTGTTGTTTTAATTTGCATTTCCCGAATGACCATTGATGTGGAACATTTTTGCATATATTTATTTGCTGTTTGTATTTCTTTCTCTGAGAAGTGTGTATTCATCTCAGATGCCCATTTTTGGATTGGGTCTTTGAATTTTAGGGGCCTTATTTTTTTTAATTTTTATATGCTTTAGATAGAAGTCCTTTATCTGATGGACAATTAGCTAAGATATTTTCCCAGTTTGTGGGTTTTCTTTTTACTCTGTTGGAGATTTCTTTTGACATGCAAAAACTTTTTAGTAAAATGAGATCCCAGTTGTTGACTCTGGGAAGTGTTTCCCATGCAATTTCATTTTTGTTCATGAACTCTCTGCTTACTCCTATTTCATCAAGATTTTTACCTACTCTGTCTCCTAGTAAGTTTAATGCCTCTATTTTAATATTCAGATCTTTGATCCATTTTGACTTTATTTTAGTGCATGCTGATAGACATGGATCTAGTTTTAGTTTACAGCATATAGAAAGCCAGTTTTTCCAGCACCATTTGTTAAAGAGGCTATCTTTCTTCCAATGTACATGTTTGGCCCCTTTGTCAAAGATGAGGTGGCTAAGTGTGTTTCTAGTTGTGACTGTATCTTCTAATTTATTCCATTGATCTTCAGGTCTGTTTTGATTCCAGTACCATGCTGATTTTATCACAGTAGCTTTGTAGTATAGTTTCAAGTCGGGGATTATGATGCCTCGTGCCTTCCCTTTGTTGCCCAGAATTGCTTTTGCTATTCTAGGTCTTTTCTGGTTCCAGATGAATTTCAGGAATGCTTTCTCTAGTTCTGTGAGGTAGGCAAGTGATATTTTGATTGGATTGCATCAAATCTGTATAATAATTTTGGAAGAATAGCCATTTTCACAATGTTTGTTCTTCCTATCCATGAACAGGGAATATCTTTCCATTTTCTGAAATCTTCTTTGATTTCCTTCTTCAGAGTAATGTAATTTTCACTATACAGATCTTTTACTTCCTTCATTAGATTGATTCCTAAGTATTTCATTTTTTTAGCTGTTATAGCGAAGGGTGTGGTTTCCCTTGTTTCTCTCTCAGTGACTTTGTTGTTTGTGTGCAGGAATGCTATTGATTTTTGAGTGTTCACCTTGTATCCAGCAACCTTAATGAATTTGGTTATTACTTCTAGAAGTCTTCTAATGGATCTTTGGGGGTCTTCTAGGTAGAGTATCATATCATCTGCAAATAATGATAATTTCACTTCTTCCTTTCCTATCTTTATTCCCTTTATTTCTTTCTCTTGTCTAATTGCTCTGGCTAGTACTTGCAGAACTATAGTGAATAGGAGTGGTGATAATGGACATCCTTGTCTTGTTCCTGATTTTAGGTTGAAAGTTTTCAGTTTTTCTCCATTTAGTAAGATGTTGGCCGTTGGTTTCTGATATATGGCTTTTATCAGGTTGAGGTAGAGATGATCTATTCTGATTTTCTGTAGGGTTTTTATCATGAATGGGTGTTGGATTTTGTCGAAAGCTTTTTCTGCATCTATTGAGATGATCATGTGATTCTTGTCCTTCGCCCTGTTGATATGGTGTATTACATTTATTGATTTGCATATGTTAAACCATCCCTGCATTCCTGGGATGAATCCCACTTGATCATGGTGTATAATCTTTCTGATAACTTTCTATATTCTATTTGCCAGAATTTTATTGAGGATTTTTGCATCTATGTTCATTAGGGAGATTGGCCTGTAATTTTCTTTTTTGGTTGGGTCTTTCTCTGGTTTTGGTATTAGGGTAATGCTTGCTTCCAGGAATGAGTTAGGAAGACTTACTTCCCTTTCAATTTTGTTGAAGAGTTTGAGCAGTGTTGGCATTAAGTCTTCCCTAAATTTCTTGTAGAATTCAGCAGGGAATCCATCAGGGCCTGGGCTTTTCTTTGTTGGTAGGGTCCTAATTACATTTTCAGTTTCATTAGCTGAAATTGGGTTTTTCAGCAGCTTTACATCTTCTTGATTCAGCTTTGGTAATTCATAGGTTTCTAGGAATCTGTCCATTTCTTCTGTGTTATCGAATCTATACAAGTAAAGGTTTTCAAAGTAGGTGTTGATGACCTTCTGTATTTCCACCGGGTCTGTAGTGATTTCACCCTTTTCATTTCTTATTGCGTGAATCTGAGTTTTTTCTTTCCTCTTCTTGATAAGATTGGCTAGGGGTTTATCAATTTTATTTATTCTTTCAAAGAACCAACTCTTCAATTCATTAATTCTTTGTATTGTTTTCTTAGTTTCAATTGCATTAATTTCTGTTTTGATCTAAATAATGTCCTCCCTTCATGGGCTTTAGACTTGACTTGCTCTTCTTTTTCTAGAAGTTTGAGGTGCAGCATTAGGTTGTTTATGTGTGTTCTTTCCATTTTTCTGATGTGGGAATTTAGCGCTACAAATTTCCCTCTGAGGACTGCTTTCATTGTGTCCTACAAGTTCCAGTAATTTGTATTTGCATTTTCATTCAATTGTAGATATTGTTTACTTTCTTCTTTAACTTCTTCCATTGGTTATTTAGGAGAGTATTATTTAATTTCCATGTGTTTATGCAGCTATTGTAGGTTTTTTTGTCATTCATTTCCAATTTGACTGTGCTATGGTCAGATAATATGCATGGAATTATTTCAGTTCTTTTGCATTTACTTAAGCATGTTTTGTGGACCAGTATATGATCTATTTTAGAGAATGACCTATGTGTAGCTGAGAAGAATGTGTATTCTGATGTTGATGGGTGGAATACTCGGTACACATCTAGGTCTATTTGTTCACAAGTTTGATTCAGTTCTGTTAGTTCTTTGCTGATTTTTTGTTTGGTTGAACTGTCTCACTGTGACAGTGGGGTGTTAAGGTCCCCTGTTATAACTGTATTATTGCTTATTTGGTTTTTCATGTCTATTAAGAATTGTCTTCCATAGTTGGGTGCTCCCATATTCGGTACATATATATTTATGATTGTAATCTCTTCCTCTTGAAGTTTTCCCCTAACAAGTATATAGTGACCTTCTTTATCTCTTTTGATCATTTTTGGTTTGAAGTTCGTATTGTCTGCAAACATAATAGCTACCCCTGCTTTTTTCTGGGTTCCTGTTGCATGGAGTATTGTTTTCCAGCCTTTGATTTTTAGTCTGTGAATTTCCTTTTGAGTGAAATGTGTTTCTTGTACACAGCATATTGTTGGGTTTTGTTTCTTAACCCACTCTACTAGACTGTTTCTTTTTATTGGTGAGTTGACACCATTTACATTGATTGATATAAGTGATATGTATTGACTCATCCCTCTCATGATATCTTTCTTTTGTTGGTTTTCTACATTTTCTGTTTAATTATTTGCCCCACTTAGTAGTTTCCTTTTGCTGTTGTTCTTAAGATTGTAGCTATCTTTGTCTCTCTCTAGAGTGTCTTTCAGTATTCTTTGCAGTGTTGGTTTGGTGGCCATAAATTTCTTCAGTTGTTCTTTGTCATGAAAGTATCTAATTCCTCTGTCAATTTTTAAGGATAGTTTTGCAGGGTACATCAATCTGGGTTGAAAGTTATTTTCTTTCAGGACTTGAAATACTTCACTCCAAGCTCTTCTTAACTTAAAGGTTTGTGTTGAGAAGTCTGCCATGATTCTGATAGGCTTTCCTTCATAGGTGATCTGTTTCTTTTCTCTGACAGCTTTTAGTATTTTGTTCTTGTGCTGTATTTCTGATACCCTTATTATTATATGTCTGGGTGAAGATTTATTTTGGTTATGGTTCATTGGGGTTCTGCATGCCTAAGTTACCTGTATTTCAGATTCTCTTCCCATGTTTGGAAAGTTTTCTTTTATTATTTCTGTAAATAGTCTTTACAGATCATTAGTGTTGACCCATGCTTTTTCATTTATGCCTAATAATCTTATGTTATTTCTCTTGGCATTGTCTTACAGCTGTTCAATTGTTGTTTCTTGGTTCCTTACTATTTTTAGGAGATCTTTTCTTTCATGGCCATGAGCTCCCATGCTGTCTTCAAGATCTGAGATTCTGTTTTCATCTTCATTCAAGTGGTTTTTCAAACTTTCCATGGAATTTTTCATTTCCTGCATTTCCCTTTGAATGTGTTTTGTGCATTCTGTTTGTGCATTCTTATATTGCTCATTCAAAGTTTCCATCATTTTCATATGTTCTTCTATTTTTTATCTTGCTCTTCTTTAGATACACACAACATTTCTTCAATATGATTGTCGTTTCATTTCTGAGCTGAGAGATTATTTCTGATTTGAGTTTCTCTATAGCTTCATCGAGCTGTTTCTTTACAGCATTTGCTATCATTTCAGAAAGTTCAGTGGTGCGACTCCCAGTATCTTCCATTTCAGTGTCTCTTGGGTTTGTTCTCTGTGGGCTGGCGGATTGAGACTGCCTCTTGGTCTTTCGTTTTGTCATTTTCTTCTAGGACCTGTGTGGCTCTGTGTCCTGCGAGGTTGACCGGGCGTTCCCCTGGTGGGTTGTGCTGAGTCATGGGACCGGGTAGAGCTGGATCCTCTGCACAGCTAGTGAGGGTGCACTCCTGGAGTGTGCTGCTGAAGCCTCTGCCTTACTGGATGGGGGTCACGACCTCCTGGACCCAGGCAGCTAGGCGGAATGTACCGTGGAGTGTGGCTGCAAGGAGTTCAGAGCCTCTGGATTGCCAGGCAAGCCTGGGCAAGTCCCAGGCCTACAGTGCCAGGACCTTGCTCTTGGCTTGGTGGGCCCGCAACCTCTAGGACCCGGCGTGCTGGCCACTCCACTGAACAATGGAGCTCAAGTCCTGTGCTCTGATGGGCAGAGCCCAAGCTCTCCAAGGCCCTGCAGCTATGCTGGTCAGTCCCTGATCAGCAGCTCTGGGGTCCTGGGCTGGGCTGGGCTCAGTACCTCTGTGTCCTGTGAGGCTAGCCAGCATTCCCCTGGTGGTTTGCGCTGAGTCATGGGACCAGGTAGAGCTGAATCCTGTGCGCACCTAGTGAGGGCTCACTCCCGGAGTGTGCTGGTGGAGCCTCCGCCTTATTGGGTCTATTTTTTCCTTTTTAAAGTGAGATCATTATGCCAGGCATGGTGGCGCACGCCTTTAATCCCAGCACTCGGGAGGCTGAGGTAGGTGGAGCGTTGTGAGTTCGAGGCCGACTTGGGCTACAACGCGAGCACAAGGCCAGCCTGAGCTACATAGTGCGACCCTGCCTCAAAATACCAGGGCTGGGGAGTTTGGCTCAGCGGCTTAAGTGCCTGCCCTGGCAAGCACAAGGTTGTGAGTTCAATCCCCAGTGCCGCAAAAAAAAAAAAAAAAGTGAGATCATTTACATGCAATAAAATGCATAGGCTTAAAGTATACATGATGGGTTTTGACAAAAGTATATGTCCACATAACTATAATGCTGTTGCAAGTATAAAATATTTCCACTGCTGCTCAAAATTCTCTCATACCCTTCCATTCCCTCCACCACCACTACGCAGAGGCAACCACCACCTCAATTCCATTACCATAGGCCCGGTTTATCGATTCTGAGTTCCATGTAAAGGGAATGACATGCATATACTATTTGTATCTAACTTATTTCACTCAGTGTAAAACAAGTCTTATCCATGTTGCAAGTGTGTAGTGTATTTATTTATTATATAGAGAGACAGTTTGTTTTCCTCCTTCCTACAAATGGACATTTGAGCTTTATCTAGGTTGAGACCATGAATAAAGCTACTCTGAATCTTTCTTCAAAGCTATTTGGGTGAACTTACATTTCATCTCTTGTAGTAAATACCTAGGAGTAAACTTGCTGAATTATAGTGTAGCACTTCCGCTTGACTTTATAAAACATTGCTGAACTATCTCCATATGTATCAAAAACACAGTGAATATTTATATTTAAAAATTATTGCAGAAAAAAACACATTAATGCCATTATCCCCCTTAAAATACTCAAAATACTCCCTTTGCCTTAAACACACTCCATCATTCTTAGCAATTTTTTTTTACTGTATTAAGTTTTCTTTTTAATTTAAACATTCACTGTAATTTTTTGGTACACTGCACTTCCACCTTCTCCAATCTCTTCCACAAATGCCCAACAACAGACTGGCCCAACCTAAAGAAAATAATGCATATTTTACAAAATTTTTTTCTTTGTGCTCTAGCAGGTAACTTGGGCTCACCAGCAGGGTCAGTCTTAAGAACTCAGTCCCAAACACTGAAGGGTTATGAACGGTCCTGCTTAAAGAAAAGAGGAGAGAAGGGTTCTCCAAACAAGAGTGAGTGGCCCAGATGGACTGCAGAGAAGATGCCTAGAAGATGCATGCTTCCTGTCACAAAGCTTCCATTCTTTAGATTACTTTCTCAGCTTTGGCAGCTGAAAGCACTTTGCTTCCTAATAACATTGGATTTTAGAGTGAAATCACTGCTGAAATGGAGGTTATTATGCAAATGAATATTACAATTAAATGCTTATTACTAATAAAATATTGGACGAGTTTTTTCCTTTGTTTCTGCTTTGGACTATTTAGGCCAATTAGGGTCCCCCGAGTTCCTTTGGTGGCATTCAATGGCTGCCACTGGCATTAGGATGAGGACTCCAGGTTTGGTGAGGTAAGCAGCCATGCTCTTTATAAGATTAAGATTCATCCCTTGGATAGTATGGAAAACAAGGAAGCGAAGAAGTGCTTGAAAATAATGATTTGCCATGGAACACAGTTAGCGTTAGTCAAATCTTTTTCTCCCCTAAGGAAAAAGTGTGTGAGCTTATCTCTTGAAAATGCCAGCATAGCTGAGAACACCAGGGAAATTAAAACACTGAATAGAATGGATTTCTTTGGAAAAATCAGTATGAGTATTCAAAGAGTGGCATGGCTTATTTATTAAGTTGTGTGCTAGGGGAGGATTATCTACCTTGGACTTATCTATTACTCTGTGGCAGGGGTTTTTAAACATGGGAGTACTTTTGCACTGCACAAAGGCAAGTTCAAACAGAATCTAAAACTTGGTAATGATGAATGCTTTGGCTATGACATAGAAATCAGAAAAATCAGAGATACAAATATTTCTTCACCACCATTTCTTGCCCAGAAAGGAAATGGTTTGAAGACTATCCCACAACCTTTTAACACAGCACCAATTCTTTCTAAGAAATGGAGGTTTGTAGAGGTGTTGAGAACAATGAAGGCTGCCTTACAAGACCTGTGGTTAGTAGATCCTTACTGACTTTCAAAACAGACTATGAGGTGCTTTTGCCATGGAAAGAAACTCACATAATCTGGAATCACATCTTACAAAACAGGACAGAGCTGTGGTCATCAGTGCATCTTTCAGCCCAGTTCAAGGATGAGAATAGCATCATCTATTAACTGAGGAAACATGCTGTGAACTTGAAGATATCTTCTGTCAGTTAATGAAAGTATTCAGCGCTAGTGATAGCTTTTGTTTTAATTTAATTTTCAGTTCATCTGCAGAATATTCTTCAGAGGCTGAGTCAATACTGTTACTCTTATTTGAGGAGGGGAGACCAGGTGCAGGAAAGACACACAAAGATCAAAGACAAATATTGGTGCTCCCTAATATCTGCACTCCCTCCTCAGTTAGGATCAAATTAAGCAGTTTCAACCAAAACTATGAGCTTCTACAAAGAGACTGTGAAATATCCTGGGATAGTTCTCCAAAATAACATTATTACATACACGTCATTTTAGACCAAAAAATATAGTATGTGGGACATTAAAAATACAATGTACTTTGTCCTCCTTTGACCCTCATATTTGCTCTTACAACTCCTGCAGAGCTGATTCTGTTGAAATAGATATTTAACACAGCCAGACTAGATAGTGCATTTGACTAGAATTTCAATCTGAATGCATGACCTCTTGCCATTAGAAAATTTCTCACAAAGGAAAAATTTGTACTTTCCATCAAAGAAAATAAATGGCCTATTATTTAAAGGCGGTAATCTTCCATAGATAACCCAGTCATACTTGTTTTTTTTTTAAGAAACAGAGTTCTAAGCTAGTACATTCTCATAATAACTATCATGGTTGATAGACCAAGGAAACATAAGCATAACACAACTCAACCCCAGAACCATGCTATTTTAACAATGAGCAATAGTCTAAAAATCTCTTTCTAGAATCTTTTTCAGGACCTAAAAATTCTTATAAATATGAAACTCCATTTAGTATCTTTTCTATGAGTCCATGCCATACTTCTAAATGATGAAAATTTACAGGTATATTCATTTCTAGGTCTGTCATAATAGATCACCATAAACTGAGTGGTATAAAACAATAGAAATGTATTTACTCAGAATTCTGGAGGCTGAAAGATTGAAATCAAGGTCTCGGTAGGGTCTCATTCTCTCCGAAGTCTCTAGAGAACAGTCCTTCCGTGCGTCTCCTACCTTGCAGTAGTTGCTGTCAATCCTTGGCATCTCTTGGTTTATTGCAGCTTAACTCCAATCTATGCTTCCATCTTCACGTGGTTTCCTCCCTGGATCTATATCTCACGTGTTCCTTCCATTCTTATAGGTACACCAGCCACATTAGATTTGGGGCCCACTCTAATTCAGTGTGACTTAACTTTGGTTTAACTAATTGCTTCTGAAAAGACTCTATTTTCAAATAAGATCACAGTCACAGTGTAACAAGACTGAATGTTTATGTCTTTGCAAAATTTATTAAAATCCTAACCTCCAGTGTAATGCTGTTAGAAAACAGGGTATTTGGAAGGAAATTAGGTCACTAGGTGAAGTACTCATGACTAGGACCAGTGCCCTACCAGGAAGCTGTCACCTTCTATCAGCCCTCTGAGGGTACAGTGAGAACTTGCCAGTCTACAGCCCCCAAAAGGACCTCACCAGCGTCCAGCAACCTGATCTCAAACTTTTACCCTATAAGGACTAATTTTTATTGTTTATCAGTCACCCAGTCTATGGTATTTTTTGTGGCAACCTGCATGCACCAATAAGACAAATGGGTACTTGAGATTAAGGCTTGGACATATCTTTGGAGAGACACAACTCAAGCCATTATAACAGGCCACTCTTGCTTCATGGTTCCAGTAATTCTCAAGTCTGAATATACATTAGAATCACCCAAGGGTACATTAAAAACACAAACACTGAAAACTCCCTATGACTATAAGTCAAGTTTAAAAATCAGGAAGAAGCCTGAGCATTCATATGTTTCAAAGCTCCCAGAAATTCTCATATGCAGCCAATGTCAATAACCCTTTACAGCACTGAGGAATGTATGTAGAAAGAGAAGAAAAACTGTTTTAAAGTGGCTTTAAAAATGATCTCCTCTTTCCAAAATGTGCCTCCTCCAAACCGGCCTGATTTTAAGACATAACACATACTCTTGTGGTTTCCTAAGTAAATTTGGAACTGACAGTAAAAATGCATATTTGAATAACACTGAGAAAGCTCTCAACAATTTAGTTTACTGGGGGGAAAAAAAGTAGCTGGTGACTTGATCTCTGAAGCCTTCATTTTTTAAAATACATAGTTAATCTAGATACATATTTATTACCAATCTGAACTTGTTGTAAAGCAAAAGATTTCCATATTGTTCATTCAAGAGTTACTAAAAAATATTTCCAACCAGAGAAAACTGTGACCTTTCTAAGAGGAAGATCAATTATGAATGCAAACATTTCTACAATAAATGATGGCGGGGGAGGGGGTGTCCTGGTTCCAAGTAAGTGAGATTTTTCTCCTGTATGAGCTCATTGCTTATTTTTGTCTCTGTTTAAACCCCCTCAGTTGGAAAGATATTTTTTGCTATTTTCTTTTCCATTCTCATTATCAGTTTTTTAATATTTAGATTTTCAAGAAATATCACTTTCTAAAGAATATCCATGCTGAGATGACAGCATTGAGCCCTCTGAGATCCTATTAAACATTGAGTGAGCCAAGAAGAACAAGTAGAAATGACAGAGCACATTTATTTAAGCGAATCCAAGGAACTCTATGGTGTATCACTCTTCCTTCCTGTCTCTGGGCTCTGAACATCCATACACCCACAGTACATTCATCAAGACACTTTTCTTTCCTGCCAGATCTGTAAGGGGAACGATTCACTTTTTCTTCCTTTGGTGTCAACCTTTGTTGTTATCGATGCCTCCAAGCCTGCAATTACTTGATTAAGCTAATGGGCAAAAGCACTTAAAGGTCTATGCCTTGTGGTTCCATTGTCATAACCCATGCAAAACAAACCAGAACCAACTCAGCCTGAAAAGCTTTCAGCCTATTATTATTAGGGGTTTATTTAAATTACAGGTTTGTCTAAATTTATAATTTAGCCATCATACTTAGAACACGTT
>RJWM01019464.1:0-39054 GCA_004363535.1 Dasyprocta punctata
TCAAAGTAATTTATATCAAGTTCTCCTTTTAAGATATAAACAATTGCTTGGCAATTAGTCAGTTTAGATTTTTTTTAATATATATAGATCAGGTTTAGAGCAACCTCAGATTATTCCCAACATTTACCAATATGTTTGCTATGTAACAGTAACAATATTAATAAAAGATATAATTCCTGGAAGTTTTCTTATATTTCTTCAGTGACTCTATTACCAACACACATGTAATATCCCCATTTTGTAGCTGAGGAATCCGAAGTTTAGGAAAGTTAGGTCATTTGCATGTTTTGGAACCAGGTTTGAACCCAGGTTTGCCTCAAGCAAATTCTTTTCCTCTTTACTGCATTGTCCTCCTTCATACTTGTTTGACATTAAGGAACTTCTAAAACCAACAACTGTAGAGAAAAGAAATTAAAAGCATGATGCCAGTATTTCATTTCTAATACATAAATATATCTCATAAAAGAATTACTGTCCTCGCCCTTGGCTAGGGCTGTGTTATTTTTTTTTCCTCTAGCTCCAATCATTTGTATGAATAGGAAACTGCACATTAGGCAAAGGTCACATGGAAGGGAATGGATAATGTAATCTGCAAAAGGAGAAATGTTATGAATAGCTGGTATTTTTAGAGTGTTATCTTTCTTATTCACAGTGGGTTTGGGTTTCCAGCCTGATGAAATGTAAATTTTCAAGGTCTGAGGGAAAACCAAGAGGTGGGAAAATGATGCCAAAAGCAGGGAGCACATAGAAGTTTTGCTCATAAACCCCGCCTGAGCCATTGGGAGGGAGGGCAGCTGTGCTGTCTCAGAGTCCTAGCGGGACAGGTCTGCTCAAAGCTTTGCCTCCTTTGAGGGCTCCTCCAAGGCAACTTTACTCCCATGGGGATTCTGGTCACCTCGGCGGGCTACAGGATTTGTAGGGAAGGCGTGGCCATCAGGAGACTGCCTTAAAATGTGTGGTCCTATCCATACCTTAAATGGATTCCCAAAACTGCCCAACCATCCCACTGTAACTTTCTAGTGTGTTTATTTTCTTACTTTCCCATGTGACTCTCAAACCTTCTACTCTCTCCTGAAACCTTCTTAGGCCCCTGGACAGCTCGCTGTCAACAGTTGACTTTGTCTTCCTCTTTATAGAGAAAATGTAAGCTGTCCACCCAATAGGAGCCCTCTCATCTTCCTTCACCAGATGCCCAAGCCTGTTATGGTCTTCCTCTTCCCTTGGTTAGAACCAAAGAGAGTTTTCTCCACCTTCCTAAGGTCTTTGTTCCTTTAGCCAAAGACTTTGCTCTTTGGGTATCTCTTTTCTCTCACCCCATTTTCCGGATCACATCTGTGTTCAAATGTGGTTTCATTCCTAATCCACTTCTTCAGCCAAGTGCTTCCTCCTTGAATCCCTTTCCTAGTGAAATGACTGCACCTGTGTCTCAACTTTTTTTTTTTAACCTTCCACACTTTACTAAGCCTATTCCACCTGCCTTGGCTCCCACCATTACCTCAAGGTTCCTCTTGACCTCTGCATTTTCAAATTTAACAGCCACTTTGTCCCCTTCTGACTGAGATCCTGGAAGAAACTGAGACATGAGAATTCTCCCTCCCTGACACACCCTTCTCTCCTGGCTCCCGGGATTCCATGCTCTCCTGGCTTCCTCCTCCCTCTGTGGCTGTTACTTCTCGGCTATCTTTGTGTGCTCCTCCCTTTTCCACCTGAGCTAAGTGCAGAGATACCCAGGGATTGGCCCCGGATCTTCTCTTTCCTCATGCTGTCCCTTAGCGGATCAGTCATTTCCTTGGCTTTAATGAGTCTCTCTAACCAGAGCTCTTCTCTGCCTCCCTTTGGCCTGTCCAACTTTTCACTCGACATCTCTGCTTGGACACTTCGTGTGCATCATCCAAAAGTTAATCTCTGCCACACCGACTCTTTTCAGCTCCCCAGACATCTCGGTGCTTTTTGTGTCTCAAGTTTTAAAGTGTCATGCATCCTCTAGCTGGGATGATCTTTGTGTGCCCTGGATATGGCTGACCCCTCATCTTTCAAGCCTGTGCTTCAACGTCAGCACCTCAGAGAGGCTTTCTTGACCATTTACCCTAAATGCACTCTCTCCTTGTTATTTGCTGTCACTGAATAGTTCTTTCATAAATGCTATAATCTGTAATTAATCACATTTTTTCCCTCTCATGGGGGAGGCATTCACTTCTGCTAAGCTCCACATTGGCAAAAAAAAATTTTTTTTTCTTATTTCCTGATATGTCCCCAGTACATCGTAATGTACCTGTGACTTGGCTAAACTCAGTAGCTATTTGACAGAATGAGGGGGCATTCTGAGGCATAAGATAGACTAAGAAAGAGATGACCCGGAGTGTTTCGGGCTGCCCTCATTTTCCTTTCCTTTTCTCAGCTACTAATATTTCTCCACTCACAGCACCTCCCAGAATAGGAATGAGTAGACGTGGGGACGTGAGGAGAAGGGACACTAATGCAGTATTGTGGTCTGGGCAGGATTCATGAAATAGGGCTTTATAAAATCTTGTCTCAGGACTGAAAAGAGTTTTAAAAGTCTGGAAACTATTGAAAGACCATGGATTTCCTCATTTCTAATCAGGAATCAGGCAAAAGACAGTTTTGTTTGCAATCACTGAGTCTCTCTCCGAAATGATGCCCAGTGCTTCCTTCTTCTCCCTAGTGGGAAGACAAATGGGGAGCCAGAATGTGAAGCCCCTGCTCCTGTGCGGCCTCCAGGATGCCTGGAGGAGGTCAGCCAGGAGTCCAAGGGCAGGATGGAGGAAGAAGCCTACAACAAGGGGTGAGGCAGACCTCGGCCACCCGAGGGCACCCAGCAGGTTTCAGAAGATACCTTCCCACGCCCTGTCCTGTGCCTTAAAAGCTTTAGAGCAACAATCAGTGTCCCCAGAGCCTTCTTGTGTCAGGAAAGAACTACAGAGGAAAGAGGGAGACTGTTCCACAGGAAGGACAGAAGGAAGCAGCCTCAGAGGGTGTGGTTAGACAGTAATTAGGCTGCTCTCTTTCAGGCTGCAAAACCACAGGAACACCACTACCCAGAATGCTCTGGAAATCAGGGGCCCAGGGTAGGTTCCTCTTGGCAGTGCCTGAGGCTTCCTGACACATGTGCAATGCGGTCACATTGCTGCCAACAGTGCCCACAGGCAGCTGCAATGCTGCTTCCTAGAACTGCCCCGGGCATCCCTTCCTCCTGTAAACCGGAGTCCCTTTGTCTCATTGAACTTTGGTAGCGCCGAAGGGTCAGCTGTCAGTTGTCAGATAGACTGCACTGAGCAGGGGCCCAGCAACAGGTCTCGCAGTAGAGAATCACCTCCCACCTTTTGTGGCATCCCAGTGGCTCCTGAGAGAGATGCAGCTTCCTGTTAGTCACAACCTGGGGGGCTTCTTCGTGATGGTCAACCTCAGTGATGCAGTTGGTCCAGCCAAAGTGCTAGAGTTAAACATCCAGCTGTAGGACAAGCAAATAGAGTATGGTTAGAGTAAAACTAATCGAGAAAGAAGGATATCAGAAGGGTGCCTCTTGGAAAGCCTATCTTTTCACCCACAGGTGTTCTCTAACAAGAAGGCATGAAGGTCAAACTCTTCCACTGGTTTTGTGGACATCTATTGAGTACCTTTCTAGGTTGAGCTCTGGAGCCTCCAAAAAAACATCCCAGTTCTCTGGGAGATAGCAGTCACCCTCTCTGTTTTACAAAAGCAAAACTAATGCTCCAGGGTTATACAGAAACTAAATGCAATCTTATCTCTATTGAATGTTTCGTAGAATAAGAATCCAGTCAGGAGACCCTGTCTCCCATTTTTCCCCTGTCAGTGTGTCACCTGTCATATAAACAGGAAGGATGACTGAGGAGTGAGAGGAAATTGTACTGACATGGGCCATGTAGGGGTTCAACAGAGCTCCCCAGCTTTTTCCTGTTGTGTGGAACCACAGGAAGTGCGTCATTCTTGGAGGTACTCAAGTCCCCTCCTCTAGGAATTCAGGGCTAGATGCTCCACAACTGGACATTTCAGACGCATTTTTTCCTTTTTTACCCTCCAGATATCAGGAAGGTTTAAAAAAGACCAAAGAACTTCAAGACCTGAAGGAGGAGGAGGAAGAACAGAAGAGTGAAAGTCCTGAGGAATCTGAAGAGATAGAAGAAATTGAAGAAGAGGAAAAGGACCAGAGAAGCAGGTGGGAAACCTGCATTTGGAGCCCTTTACATTGCTGACAATGAGTTAAAATTGATTTAATTATTAAACTGCACAAAATGTCTGAAAATGCTGGTCCCAAATAAGTGGCCAGGAGAAACTAAGAGGACCCACATGTGAGGGAGGAGGCAGAGGAAGTCAAGAACCAAAACAGTGGGCCAGGGATTTAGCTCAGGGGCATAAGCACCTGCCTGGCAAGTGCGAGGTTGTGAGTTCAACCCCAGGTACCAAAAAACAAAAACAAAAACAAAAAAACAAAAACAAAAAAAAAAACCCAGAGCGAGAGAGAACTAAAAAAGTTAACAATGAGATGTTTGCAAGAGTTGAGGGTCAGATGTGGTCATAGGCAGGGCAGGCAGCAATCAAGAACTCTAAGCAGCTGAGAAAGAGTGAAGCAGACTGGGCCCCCTCCCCGCCCAGCCATGGTCAGCTCATTACCCAGCACCTTGTGAGAGAGCCAAGACCAAGGCTGTGGGCCTGAATCCCCAGAAAGCGTTTCTTACAAAAGCAAGATTAGGAGCACAGGAAACACATGGGATTGGAGCGAACTAAGCTCAGTGGCAAAGGTGAGCCTCCAACATGCTCTTCCATGCTGGCCAAACAAGCTTGGATATCTGCGTAGTAGCTTCACTTCAGACTGAAAATATTTGTAGTTTTTCTTTTTAAAAAAATACTGTTTCAAGTGTATTTTTCTCTCAATCAGGAGAGGAAATATAACGTGTAGGCACAGACGGTACATACTCCACCTCTTGTCCCATTTGTAGTTGCACCTAACCTTTAGCATACAAAATAGTAGAAATAACCTCCACTGGTTTCAGGATGTTCCACGTAATGAGGTCTCAGCCCCACCAGGCCGGGATTATTCTCCAGAAGTGTGTGCTGGCACTGGTGCCCTTAGAAGAGCTACACCCTGCCCTGTAGATATCGCATCAGCACCCTGGTTTCTCAGGACAGCCCTCATTTCACATATTCTTTTCTGCTGTCTGTATTTGTACTTTCAAACCACAAATTTTGAATTTTGATTTTTAAAAGCGTAGCTAGAGCAACCTTGGACCACTTCATTAAAAATCTGTTTTTAGGTCTCCAGGCTATCTTGGGGTACACAGCAAGCAGATCTGGGCAAAATGCTTAATTATCTAATCAGTTGCTGAGCATGGAAAAGGGTATGTGCCTGTGCACCCTTGCTGGCAAACACTGGAAATCACTCACACGCAATGAATAAAGTAATAAACTGAAGATCAAAAGCAGGATGGCTATGGCTCAAAATATGCAGAAGCCATTCACAGAGCCTACTTGTGGAAAATTCAACCAGAGTAAGTGGTCTCAACCTGCCTAGGTCAACCCCAATATAGAAGGGAAGAGCCATTAAGGAGGACTGGGGAAATGCATCCCAGTGAGAATAAGCATTTGGTGGGGTAGTGTTACTTCCGCAAATGGAAGTACCTCAAGTTTAACGATGAAAGCACAGCTCCTACCCCAAGCAGCTGGATCTTGTTCTCCTTGCATTTCACCTCCATCTCAGGATCCTCTGATCTTGTTTCTCAAACCACCATGCTCCCTCCCTTCCCTTAATCTCATCAATTCCAAGCCTGGACAGAAGCCCTTCGCTTGGCACCCTGAATATAACTAAGACAGGCTGGAAGTTCTAACACTTCCAAACACAGAGAAAGAACAAAAGAGAAGTAAACAGAGCAAGAGAGTACATGAAATATAAACAGCCTGGTTTAAAAAGCACAGGGCTTATCTTGCTAATTTGATCTCAGGCAATTGGCAGCTTCCTCCTCTCATGAAACCTCAAAATAAGACTTTGGCTGGGTCCCTTTCTCCCCAGCTGGTCATCAGGATTTGAGAATGGCTGCTTATAGCAGCTATCACCTGAGAGAGTCCTAATGGTCCTGATGATCCTGGGGGCTTGGTTCTGTCTCCCAATTTTTGCTTACCCCCATGTTTACTTTTGGTTATGAGAATATACCTGTTCCTCAGGTGACAGCAGGCTTGCACCGAACCCTCCGAAGTATCTTCATCCTTCCACAAGGGGTGTAGTCTCACCTTTTTGGGCCCAGCAGTGTGGCATCATCATCTCTTTAAAGGTTGACACTGCAGTCACATAAACTTCCCACTGACGGTTGTAATGTCCTGACCTCACATGCAACCCAAACCAGTCTGGGTCGGAATGCTGTCATCTTCAGTGACTTGTGGTCCTTGTCCCCTTGAATCCCTTAGGCACAGCACTGCCAGCAAGCACCTCACTCAAACTTGAGTCCTCGTGAAAGTGTGGCACCCCGCTAACAAACAAAGTCCACAATTATCAAGTGTTCCATGTCCTACTTAGTGTATTTTGAAAACATTGTACTAAGCCCAGTACCCAGCCCTTATTTAAGAGATTCAACATCGAACATCTTTGGTCTAAATTTTTTCTCTATTATATGTAAGAATGTAATCTGTTGTGAATCTGTTATAAATATTGCTCTCTGGAACATTCAGTTTAAAGGAATTTGGGTAAATAAACCCAACATAACAATGTTAAAATAGATAGCAATCTTCTGAAATTCATGTAATCATTGAACGAGTGGGACTCAAATGTGCAACACAGAACTTTGTATTGTCTCCCACCACCTGTTCAAACCTGCTCTACAGAGATAAAATGATATTAGGGCAAGACCTTTTACTTTTCCAATAACTCTCAAAAACCAGAAGTTCACTCAACAACCAAAAATCGAATTCTATTTCTAACCTCTCTTACCAGCTAGAAATGGGTGATCAAGTAAGGTTCACAAAGCCAGATTTTGTCTTCCTCCTTTGTAGTCTCATGTAAGAGTAGATTAGAGAGGGATTCTCCTCACCCTCACAGTCTGTTTTGAGCGTGGAAATGCAGCTCCAAGGCAGTTCCTTTTTGGCATTCAATTATATCTAAATAGAATCTAAAGACTCTAAGTGGGGCTGAAAGGAAATAAGCTTGCATTTCTGAGCTCTCCCTAACAGTTGTGAAAATAGCCAATGATTTTCACATCAGCTAATGTTCTTGCATTTTTTTTTTTTTTTTTGCTTTGCTCAGTTGCTAAAATGACCTGATTAGGTTCCCACATGGCTAAGAAACCAATCACTGCTCCTGCAGCTTTAGCCTCCAATGCAAGCACTGTGGGAATTTTTTCTAAGGAAGGTATTTGTTGGGTTTTCAGGCCACAGCAAGCCATCTGTTCTGCTAGCTCTGGGTTGGTGCTCCCTGCTTCTCAGCAGCTGGTCTGTATAATGCACTGGGCGTATGAGCCCGAGTCTTCAAGGAGACCTTCCGACATTTTCCCAACTCTTTGGTTTGGTAGTCTTCAATGTTCTCATTAGTCATAATCTTAAAAACCTGGTATTAAAAACAGGAGGAAATTCTAGCTTGATAAAGTGTCCAGTGTTTCTGCAGAGATATGGAGCTCTGACCAAATATCTTCTCTCTAGGCCACACAGAGACAGGATAGGTTGAAAGGCAGTTGAGAGAGAAGCAGTAGGAAGAAGTAGCAAAATTAAAGGGGGAAAGAAGTACAAAGTAGAGAGAGATGAAAGTCAAGGAAGGAAGGAAGAGAAGACAGCAAAGAAAAAGAAGGGGGAGAAATTAGAGGATGAATATAATGAGATTGAGAAAACATCTTGAATGGCCACACAGAAGTTCATTGTCTCCTGGTTGCCCTTGGGGTGTTTGAAGACAGCCCTTGAGGTTGATCTGATCCTTTGTCTTTTGTCACTAGAAATCAGTTTGCTTCTGAGAATTTAGCACACTTTTTCTACTGTGGATGTAATTGGAAGTAGAACTGAGAACAAGTATGTCTTAATATCAAGCGAAGAGACAATTTTGAACTTGGAATTGACCACTAATACAGCTAAATACAGAGAAGATATGGTCTTATCTGGAACCATGAGAATATGAATCAGTCAACCTAATACCATAGATTCAGGAGAGTGCAGATATCAATAATCATATCATGAAGAAATGAGTGAATGGATGAATGATCAAGCAAGTAATAGAATGTTCTAGACCAGTTGCTTCCACCATCAAGAGTACAGACTGGTGGCATCAAAATCACCAAGGCAACTTGACCATAATTTTGGAGATTATCATTTTGAAAGCCTAGAGTATTTCAATTTGCTGCCTGATTCTATGCAATGCTGAGTTTAAGAACCACTGCTCTAGACAGCATAGAAGGTAACCCCAGGAAGAGAAGTATAGGCTCATGAATTATATATGTGAACATACTAAAATCCTCCACCTATTTTTTTCATTGACAGCAAACTTGAACAATTGGTCCATTTCTTACAAGTCATGTATCCCAAACTGTGTCGGCACTGGCAAGTGATCTGGATGATGGCTGCAGTGATGCTGATCTTGACTATCGTGCTGGGGCTCTACAATTCCTATAACTCTTGCGCGGAGCAAGATGATGGGCCCCTTGGAAGGTCCACTTGCTCAGCAACCCAGAGGGACTCCTGGTGGAGCTCAGGACTCCAACACGAGCAGCCTACAGAGCAATAGGAAACTTGATTCCTAGTCAATGCCACACTCCAGTGTATTCAGTCCCCAAGTATAATGAATGTGTCAGGCCCGGGTGTGAACATGCTACCACCATCCCCTCATCAGGGAGTGGGGAGGGCTTCTTTTCATATTTGGCACCTCTGGGGAGCTACTCGTGCACAGTAACATGATGTTCATGGAGGATCAACAAAACTGCCCTGGGAAAGTCTCCTTTGGACAAAGAAGTGACCTACACCAAGGAGCTCTAGCCAAGGGGATGGTCTCTTGTCCCTAGCTCATATGGCAGGGGAGAACTGAAACGCCTTCCATGAGGAGGATGGTAAGAAGCTCATTCTCCCCCTTTTCCTTCCTGCAGTTGGTTATGAGGAAGAATTGTGCTTAACAGCTAGTACTGCCCCTAAGGATCAGACCTGGAATTCGGAGTCCCAACATGAATATCTTCCCACTTCCCATCTTATTTTCCATGACTGTCCTTTGGCCTCTCCTTCCTGCCTTGGGAATCAGTTTCTTTTCACAGAGTAGGAAGGTTTTCTTGGAAAAACGTATAGCTTAGTTGCTTGAAATGAAATGGGAAAATGTGAATTAATATATATGAATCTGTACACATACAGACAAGACAGACACACTACATGCATGTGCATGAAGCCAACAACCCTCTGAATGTGTGCTCTGGGTATGTGCCGTGGGTAAGCAAGATGTGTGTCCAACCTACTCAAAGATTTTCACTAAGTGTGAGGCAGTCACCAAGCACTGTACAGTGAGCTCTCTACATGGACTAAAGATGTTCAAAAAACGCAGAAACCCTATGATGGTAATGGCAAACTTGCTGGTCTCCATGTCAGACGCCAAGTCTAAACTGCTGTATAGCACACTCTATTTCCTACTTGTTCTCTCCCTGTGAAAGCAGTTGTCTCGGTTGTTGCACACGGAGCTCAGCCTCTCATTCTGTGTGGTATTCACCTGCACAGGCAGCTACACCTTAGGGCTTCCATTCAAATGGGATTCCCCACCCAAGCGTATGCTTCAGAATATTCCCAGCTATTCAGTATTGAATGAAGAAGTGCCAGTTTAATGTCTCTCCCCACCTTTTTAGCCACTGTCTTCATTCAACCCTCATCAGTTTGGGGGAACAGAGGATGCTGGTTTCTGGATGGGTTCTGTTGTGATTGCTTTTGTTTTTCTTTTGTTATCATTTGCTTCTGCTGCTAACACTTATATAGAACTTACTATGATCCAAGCACTATTCTCAGTGTTCTGCAGGTATTAATTCACTTTGACCTCAAGAAAAATCCTCTGTGGTAGACAGTTTCTTGTCTCCTTTTCAGATAAAGATGCTGAAGCACAAAAAAAGATGTGAGAACACATGGCTAGTAAATCCTGAAGCTGGCCACAGGGGCTGCAGTCCTCAACCTGCACTGAATAACCGCCCCTTCCAGTCTCCTAGCTGGGTGCTTCACATTCCAGTCTCCATTTAGCAATTGGCCCCTCAGCCCTCTGAACCACCTCTGGTTCCCAAACTAAACTGTTGTTCTCCCTCTGTACCTGTACTCCTAATTTTTCTCTTCTAGTCACTTGTGAGGACCAAGTATAAAAATTACCCTTCCATACAGACTTTCATGAGATCCCACCACACTCCCCACAAAATGGGCCACACCCTCGTGTGCTTCTGGGACTTGTCAAGTAACTTATTTACTATCTATACCGTAACTTATTTATGTATCTGTCTCTCTGAGCATTCTTCCTCAAAGACAAGAACCATGTCTTACCTATCTCTTGGGTAGGTGCCTAACATGGTGGCTCATGCTTCGGAGGGTGTCCTTAAATGTTAGTCAAAAGAACAAGCGAACATTCCAGGTGGTGGAGAGCACTCTGGGACAGCTGACATTTTGTGATTTTTTTCCCAATATTAACACCATCCTCACCCCATCTCCATGAGAAAGGTTATCTTGCTTGATCTAAGCTTAGTCTAGTATTCCTCAGTCAACTCTGAGAGAAAAAGAATGAAACCAGGCTAGCAGCAACACCATTACCAAACTCAAGGATTGGGTTCAATGCAATCACTACCTTCAGGGAGACCCCCATAGACTAGGTCCCACTTTAAAACCACATGTTTACTGGAGGGGCATCATTACCAGTGGCTGAAAATGGCTGAGTGAAATGCCGGGATTGACCAAGGATGTGTCATTAAGGTCAAGAGTCACAGATTGAGGCAGAGAGACTTTGGAGACACAGGTTGATGGTTTACCTAAGCTATTCCAGAGAGGGTGCATACAACTGAAGTAGCTTTAGTTTCATGAGCCCCCCGAGACACAAAGACAGGATATGAATGGAGATCTAGACACAGTGGCCATGAGGTGGACTCTAAGTGGCCAATCTTGACCTCTCTGAAAGAAGAACTAGACTGAGCTGGCCCTTTGTCCACTTGGCCACAGGTTTCCTAGCCCCATTTTCAAGTGAGACAAGGTAAGAACAGGCACAGAGAATTCCTTCATTTCCAGTAACTTCATAAAAAGGCCTGAGAGAACTGCAGGCAGAGGCCTTTATGACACTACTCCATTTGAATGAGAGAAGTCAAGGAAAAGGACATCTCTGAGAGGGAGCATAAGAGTAGCCACATTTACAAGGGCTGAAAGCAAAAATCAACCTGACGCAGTTGCAGCTGCTGCCAAAGCAATTGTAAAATGGGAACGAGCCCTGTATTTCCAATGTGACATCCATCTGAAATAAAGTTCCCCTCAAACTGCCTCTGAAATCCAATGTTTCTGCTTAGCCCAGGAAGTCTGGTTGCCTGCCTGCAATTGCAAAGAGATACTGTGTGTTGTTTGCACCATTGTTGATGTCACTTCCTAAAAGGACCTTCACTTTCTGGCCACTAAAAAGCCATATGCATTGCTCCTCATGTACAAACTGACAGAGTGAATGGAGAAGGAGATGCTGGATTTGCATATCACTGGCTGTCAGTTCCTAATGTTATTAAACCTCACACAGGTGTGGTAGCATCAACTGTAGAGTGTCACATACCTGAGTTTGAAAATAAAAGCACATTTCCAAACCTTAAGCAGCAGCTGAATGCCTCTTCATTTTATGAAGCTGAGCCACAATCTTACTCCAATGTTGAATCAGATCCCTTTGAATATTTGTGCCTTACAGAAAAAAGCAGGGATCCCCAGTCACTGGATCATCGTACTATGGGCTACCAATGGAAGCTGGTTGGATCCTCCCCTTCATTCCTTGTCCATTCCTGGTCCTAGTTTCCTGTGCCTTCCTGGTCTATGATTTTCTAAAATATATTTTGCTATGATAAACACTACTAAAAATTTTTTATGAGGCTACTAAAATTTAAACAACCCTATTTCCACAGCTTCCCTACATTTTTAGTCTTTCTTGTAGCTAGGTACAGGGAAATATGGACCTTCATGATCTAGTTCCCTAAAGCAAAATGTCCTGCCCAATACTGCACATCCTTTCTTCCCTTTTCTGTGTACCAAGATGAGAAAATTCTGTTGAGGTCTATGAAACTTGATAAGATTGTAGAACTACAGGATGGAGCAGGGTCTTTGGTGAGTATTCACCACATCCAACTGTGACATGAGCAAGAAGTAAAGTACAAGCTTATTAAGTGACTGAGAGCCTGCCATGTTTGTGACAACAACTAACCTACCTTGGAAAATGTGCTTTAATATAAAATTCCAAAATAGGAGGATGTGACTGTGATGGTTAAACTTCATTGTATCTACTTGATTGGTTTGGGAGCTCTCTGGGGATTGGTGAAGGAAACTCCTGTTTGTCTGGATGGGTCATGGAGACATGTCCTTGGGTACCATGTATGGCCTCTGGCCCCTTTCCCTCTGGCACTGTCCTCCTGTTCTGGTTCCTAGACACCATAAAATAAGCATCTTTGCCCCCACACACACTTTCACCATGACATTTCTGCCTCAGAGCCAGTTGGAAACCACTGACTGAATCCCCTAAAACTGTAAGCCAAATTAAACCTCCCCAACTTTAAGCAATGGATCTTAGGTATTGAGTCCCAGCAATGTGAAAACTGGCTGGCTAAACAGTTGCATAGTATCAGAAAACAATCTAACATCAAGAGCTGGAAAGATGGTGACCCACGCAGTGATTAAAACAAAAATCCTTACCCACAACAATTTGAAAGGCAGTCCATGGGTAGCCCATCACTGGAAGACTGGTTGGAGGGAATGAAGTGTTGGAGTATGTGAACCTCTACTGGCCATATGTATTGTTCCTTGTGTGTAACCTGACAGACTGAATGAAGAAGGAGATGCTGGGTTTGCATACCATTAGTTGTCAGTTCCTAATGTTGTAGCTAGGTACAGGGAAATATGTACCTTCGTGATCTAGTTCCCTAAAGCAAAATGTCCTGCCCAATACTGCACATCCTTTCTTCCCTTTTCTGTGTACCAAGATGAGAAAATTCTGTTGAGGTCTAGTGTGCTAGCATCAACTGTAGAATGTCACATACCTGAGTTTGAAAATAAAAGCACCTTGAGCAGCAGCCAGATGCCTCTTCCTTCTGTGAAACTAAGCTACCATCTTACTCAAGGTATTATAAGAGAAAGAAGCACTTGGGAAAAAATTAGCTAGTTAGGAGAAAAGCGAAAAATAACACAAAGAATTCAGAACTTTGAAGGATTAAAGAATTAGACTCCTTATAAATCCCAAACGGACTGATAAGAGCTTTGAGGGAAAGAACTGATAAAATTTCTCATTTGAAGAGATCAACTCAGTTTTATGACAAAGAACAGATTTAGGATGTGACCCTTCCATTTGGGGTTCCAAATGGATTTTTGTGGCCACTATTAAGTGAGGGGGGAGATGGAGAGAGAGAGCAGGGAAGGCAAAGAAATGCATCTCTAGAATAATGACTGAGAGAGGATTTGGATTTAGAATATGATTACAGGCACATGAAAGCCAATATATCAGAAGACTAAGTTTGTAAGGAAGTCACATTTACAGAGCAACGCAAACCAGGATTAAACACTCCTTCAGTTGTTGCTCAAGCTATAAAACAATTTTAGGGATACTCTACTTACACCAGCATGAAGTAGGCTACAAAAGTCATGCTTTCTATGAGGAGGGCATATTCCTTAATACCTGCTTGAAATGTGTCCAAAGATGATTATGCATAATGAGAGGCCTGCTAGAGGGAAGGCAAGGGCCACAGAGAACAGTGAGTATGGAAGTTTCTCCCAGAAACAGAATCAGAATCTAATCAAGCACAGGTGACTCCGCTATGTAGAATTTCTGAAGTGACTCCCCAAAGATGTGCCACCCCAACCCATGGAGCCTTTGAATATGAGATATGACTCCTACTTTTATGTTACATTAGATAGTACAGTTGACCTTAAGATAAGGTGATTATCCATGTGGGCCCCCCATAGTCACGTGAGTCTTTTAAAGCAGAGAGCTTGCTCCGGTACTTACTTCATGGTAGAATTAGAAGTCAGAGAGTGGAGAATGAGGAGGACTCTGCATCATGCTGCTTGGAACATGGAGGCAAACATGGGCCTCATTTCTACAACCTCCAATAAATGAATTCTGCCATCAATCTGAACGAGTCTGAAAAAATTCTTACCCAGAGCCTCTAGGCAAGAGTCCATCCCAGGTGACACCTTGATTTCAGTCTGTATGCTCCCTCTCAGAGATGTCCTTTTCTAAAGAGGACCTATCAGGGCCCTCCCAGACTTCTGACCCCCAAGAACTGTAAGATAATAAATGGGTATTGTTTCAGGCCACTAAGTCCATAGTCATTTGTTATGCAGCAATAGAAAACTGATACCATGGTTGCATTATTCAGTTTTTCATCACTATAACAAAATACTTGACCCAGGGTGCTTATGAAGAAGATGGGGTTTATTTAGCTCACAGTGCTAGAGGTTCAAGAACATGGAGCCTGCAACAGATCAGCTCTGGCAAGGATCTCATGGTGAATAGTGAATGGCAATGGCCACACTTTGTGTTGGAACAGGCAGTCACACGTCAAGCTAAGAAGCGGAGAGAAAGAAGATTAATCAGCCTTGCTCCTTATATAACCCCCATGTGAAAACTACTAAAGGCATCACATAAGAAATACCTCAAACCCCCAAAGACCTCTAGACATCACATTGGACTCTGTTTCTCAAAGGTTCTACTACCTCCCAACACAATACCACCCTGGAGAAGAACCATTAATCACAACGGACACTTGGGGGACACTCAACCCACAGCCAGTCCATAGCAGTGTCTCTTCATTGGTATTCCAGGATTGCTATGACCAGTTGATTGCTGTGATTCCTGGTCTTCTCTTTTATGCATGGGAAATTTTATTGAGGCTATCACCATTGTGTGTGTGTGTGTGTGTGTGTGTGTGTGGCTGCATATTGTTTTTTAGTTCCTAGGTCATCAGATCATAAAGTACCACAACCAAACCTGATAGAGAAGACTGAGCCTAACTTGGAGATCATAGATTTGAGCTGGACAGAACCTTCAACTGCTTCCCTTGAAAATAAGGAACAGTGGTAGCTTTCCATGGAGAATTAAATTCATGAATCACAGTACCACTATACTATAGTCTACCTGTGAGAGGAACAGTGACCCCAATAGTGGGTGATCAGAAGGGCAAATTGTGTCAGAGACCACTCTGTGGTCACCAAAATATTTTTTTCTTTTACTCAGGGCACATAACTAGATTATGATTGCTTTGCAGTTAGGTAGAAACATTGACAAAGTCTTGACTGATGGACTATTGATGGAAGTGATATATCCCAGGCCTGGCCTCTAAAAAAATCTCCAGCTTCAGCCTCCTTTTCACTCCTTTTTACTCTTTCTTTGGTGGCTGGCTCGAAGTGAAGATCTTGCAGACAGTCAGAGGTACTAAGTGACAGTGGAATGATACGGAGACTGAGGGAATGAGTCTCTGTGGTAGTAAAATCTCCTCCACTGCACGTACACCCCACTATTACCACCAGTACCAGCACCACTTGTCAACCATTAGATTGTGACATGAATAAACTTTTAGTTTATTAAACCATTGAGATTTGGGGTGTTTTGGCATAGCAACTAGACTACATTGACCAATACATTTGCCCTCCTATACATACTTCTAAAAAATAATCCTTGTAATATCAGGTACCATAGAATGATACTGCTATGTTATGTTTAAGTTCATTTAATTTGGTTAACTTCTTTAATAGATGACAAAACTGAGGCCCAGAGAAGTTAAATGACTTGCTCAGGATCACACAAATTATTAGAAGCTAAACTAAAATTTAGATATTACCTTCAATTCAGGACTCTGTATTGTACCTTATTACCTTCTTTCATGCTGCATTTCAAAATGTCTACTATATTGTCTTCGTTTAATACTGAGCACCCAAAGTCAAAGGAGAACAGGTTTATTTTGGCTCACAGTTTGTACAGGTTTCAGTCCATAGTCAGCTGGCTCCAAGGCAGGGCAGCATGGCAGAGAGGAATCACAGAGAAGAAACAGTCTATGGGTGTGGCAGGCAGGAAGCAGCCAGTAGCTGCTAGAGGGGAACATCTAGATACAAGGAATAACATACATCTATATTTGCATTTGTCTATGTCAGATTAAATGGGTAGTGTAATATTTCATCAAGTTCAAAATTCATGACTTCTGAGTTAAGCTCAGTCTTCCATATCAGGTCTGGCAGTGATGCTTTGTGGTCTAGTGACTTACAGACTTTTATTCTTATTTTCAATACCCAGGTTATAACAGAACTGGCCTGGATATAACACACTTCCTGCTCTCCTTTGAAGTTTGATTATTGTTCTCCTTTTCATTTAATTTTATGAATTTCTAGTTGTACAACTTTCTTCCTTAATTATTTGTTATCCTCGATGACAGCATGAGCTGTTATAAAGAAATGGATGGAAACGTGTCTTTTTTTATTTCTAGCCTGAATTGTTCTTCCTCCGTGCGGTGAGGAGAGATTGTCTGGCAACGTTTTTTAGTAGCTCTTAAACTCTTAGCTCTTGACATTCTTCTGAAACCCACCATGCATGAGAGCCTACAGCAATAGCAAACATTTTAGAGCTTTCAATGATACAAACAGCCTGCTGTGGCACACGTGCCATAGGTTCGCCACCACTGGCCCAGAAGCTGAGTGTGAAGGTGTTCTCACTTAGCAAAAAAAGCAGCTTGTTCCAATCAGGAATCTCCAATCAGATTCCAAAGGCAGTGTGGCTTTTCTCAATCGGGGTATCAAAAATAAAACTGTTCCTGCTTCTAGAAACTCATGAAGCACCAGTACAATCATGCGGATTTCCTTTCTCCAAAAATTCCCCTCCTGGCCATCTGTTTCCAAAATCAAATATCTCCTCATTTTTCATAAGCTATTTCTCTCATGCCTTGTTGCCCATGATTCATTTTTTTCCCCTTTCTTTCTTCCTTCTTCTTCTTCTTTTTTTTTTTTTTTTTTTTTTTTTTTTTTTTTTTTTTTTTTTTTTTTTTTTTTTTTTTTTTTTTTTGTATTTTTGAGACAGGGTCTCATTATGCAGTTCAGGCTGGCCTTGAGTTCACTTTGTAGCCCAGGCTGGTCTTGAACTCACAACAGTCTTCCTGCCTCAGCCTCCCAAGTACTGGGATTACAGGTATGCACCTGGCTCCTCCTTTCTTTCTGTAATAACAAATTTTTGAAACCTGCTTTCTTTCAGACATGGTGCTAGGTAAGCAGTAGGACAATGATGAAGAGGACACGATTCCAGCTACCTACCTGGTACAATGATGATAGAGTCACAGATGTTTTTTAAGGTACTAAGAGCCTGTGGCTCCAAACAGTAATGAGCCTGTTGGGAGATATTTGGGACTCTTTCCTGATATCTTTGATGTTTCCTGTGTTTGTGCAGAAGAGATTTTCTGTTATTTTCTGTACCATTTTTCTGCACAA
Organism: Dasyprocta punctata; assembly: GCA_004363535.1. Taxonomy (NCBI): domain Eukaryota; kingdom Metazoa; phylum Chordata; class Mammalia; order Rodentia; family Dasyproctidae; genus Dasyprocta; species Dasyprocta punctata. Next base: position 17,641 of record RJWM01019464.1, read on the forward strand.
ATATATCTAACTTTATGATAGTATCACTTACACAGGAAAAAAAAAACTAGCTTTTGATACACTAAAATCCTATCAAAAATATTCATTTTGCAGAAAACTCACAAAACCCTGCTGTAGGCATTGCTTGCAAGCCAGAACTCCATTCTTAGGCATGAGGGCCATCCCTGAAAACCCCACTGGAAACTCAGCATGCACTCTGCTTGTACACGCTGCAGATATCCCTCGCATTCCTCAGGTGAGAAGGGCGGAGTCCACACTAACTCTAATCCCTTGAAATACAATGGCAGTTATTAAAGAAACAGTTCTATGCAGAGGTCCTGTGGTGACTACCATGGTAAGGTCAAAAGTCCTTTTGTAAAGTTAAGATGATACATTTGGTAAACTGCACCCTTGTGCTTTGCAAATATGAACTCTTGTATGTGTATAGTTTCTTTGAAAAAGGGATCCCTTGTAATGGTGTTGAGATAGCAGATATATAAACAAAACAAACAAACAAACAGACAGACAGACAAAAAACCCACAGAAGTCCTAAAGGAAAGATGGGACTTAAGTGGGTGTTTACTTCCATGAACCTCAAAGTCATTTCCCTATGTATTACAAGTAAATGCAACAGGGGAAAACTCACTGATTGTGAGAGGGAAAGAAGCACAAGCCATGCTCTCTAGGAATAAATGAATGAATGGGCTCCATAAGCAGTAACAAAGCACATGGGAGAACTGAGCCCCCGGAGCAGGCCAGGGGCAGGGAATATGGGAACTGAGAAAACTTGCAGCGGCTTGCTCTGCTATCTGCCTTCCTCACTTGTGTGTTTTCTGAGTCAGCATTAGCTAAATTTTCCAGAAAGCCATCCACAAAGTACAGCCTGGGCATTCAAGGGACGTCACTCATTTTCCCCAGTGACCTTGACGAGTCACAGCTTGAAAGCAGGGAAATCCGGATGTCTCAGTTATGAAGTAGAGCAGTGGGAGCTTCCACATATTTCCAGAACTCTCCATCCAGCCCGGTGATTGAGCATCTGCCTGCCTTACCGCCTGTGGCCATCTGCAGTGCCACCTTGGCTCTCGGGACTTCGCACAATGACCAAGTGCTTCAGCCTGGGGTTGCTTCTTCTCACCATATGGACCACGAGACTTCTGGTCCAAGGCTCTGTTCGAGTACAAGGTAGGTTTCTTACCAGATCTGCAAGCTGAGGCAAAGCAAGGTCTTGGAAACTGACCTCTGCCCACTACAATCTTAACAATGGGTTTCTGGGAACAGAGGTGACACTCAAGGTCAACGGAAGTTCTACTTAGTGGTATTGGTAGCCAGAAATGTTAATTTTCAACTTCACCAAAATGATTTAGATTTACTTTTACATCATTTTGACTTTTTTGTTGTTGTTGTGGAGTATTTTTTCCCATCTTAATCTTTTTTTATTGGCAGGCCTAAGAATTGAATCTATTGCATTTTTTTAATTAATTAAGTTTATTGCTATATTTTAGGTATACATAATGATCACATTCACCATAGGGAATTTGTCCCTGTACGTGATATAACTTGACTTTTTTCTTTTTAGTTATGGAGTATTTTAATAGCCATATTTTGAAATAAAACATCAATAAGAAATGTCTTAAAAGTGTCTCATTCAAGAAGCAAACTATGATTGTGAAAATTTTTTTAAAATGCTCTAATCCTTAGAAAAAATGAGTAACTTCCAGTACATAGCAATTTAATTTTATGGTTTTAGAAATGTTGGCATAATTTTTAATTTCAAGTTCACTATGCGGTAAATGGGTCCAAAGTTCTCAATATGTGGTTAATAAACTGAAAACAAATTTATGAACATCCAGTATAGGTTTTGAAAATTTGCTATCAGCTCCCTACCAGGGGAATGACTTACAGGGATTTCTGAGCTTTTGAGATGCCTAAATGGAAAACTTACTCTGCACTGTAGGAAAAAAAAGTATGTAACCACAAATCACTTATTACAGCTTTGGGCAGATGAAAATATGAGCACTTTTATTAAAGGGAAACTTGTTTGTTCCTCTGCTGGAAAGATGCCCTTAGAAATAAAATATGTCAGGAACAGACATTCAGTGTTGATTTATAGATTGTACTTTAATTTTATGAGAGGCTTAGATTACATGACTGAGTTTTTTTCCAAATACCAGAACAGTTACTTTTAAATAAGCTTGGTCCTCTTTGAAATCCCCCTGGGGGAGCTAGTCCCTTTTTCTCCACAATTACCAAAACTATTTTGTAAATTGTTCCTTGATAATGATTCCATCACACTCCTTACACCACTCTCGATGGCAAAAATTTCCTAAAGAGATTAAATTTTTGGAAAGAGTTTCAAGTTATCATAAGCCTGATTATAGAAGCAGGTGGCGATAAAGGTGAGCAGATGGAGATGGGACTTTTTGAAGGTCTATTATGCAGAAAGATCGATACATATATATTGATAGAGAAGTAGATATGGTTTCATTTAATCCTCTCAAGAAAACAGTTTATAGATGAAAAAACAGACTTAGTGCAGCCAAGTGATTTGCCCAATATCATGCAGGTGGTAAGCACTAAATCTGGGATTGAATTCAGCTCTAAGTGTATACTATTTCCACTATACTAGCTGTTTTCTAAGAAATCTTGAAGAAGAGATCAAATTGCAGCTCTCTATTTTTATCTCTAAATGAAATAGAAAAGCATAAAATTGATTAATATTTGTTGAATACCTTCTATGAATCTGGTCTCTGCTAGGTACAAGTTATCTCATTTAATTCCAAATAAAAATCCTGGAAAGATATAATCATCTCCATTTTACAGATGACAATACTGATTTGCCCAAGGTCCTCATAATAGCCAGTTAACGATAGCAGAAGTATCTCAGGCTAAGTCTATTCACCCAGTATAGCTCTATCATTACTCTACATGACATTTAGAATAAAGATTAATTATAACAGAGTAGTAAGGCCACTTTGTAGTGTGAATACCAAACCCTCTGTACAGTCAATTTCTAAAGATCAACCATATGGGGTCTAAGCAGTAATAAACTTCTGAGCTAAAGGAGCCAAATTCCAGAACTATTGGGTAATTGTATGTGTATCTGTCTGCCTATCTGTCTGTCTGTCCATCTTCCCATGGCACATAGAAAATAGAACAATCTCATAATTAACTCGAGTTTTTTTTTTTCTTTTTGAGACAGGGGTTCACTGTATATAGTTCAGGCTGGCCTTGAACTCACTAGGTAGCCTGGGCTGGTCTCAAACTCACAGTGATTCTCCTGCCTCAGTCTCACAAGTTCTGGGATTACACGTGTGCACCACCATACTGGGTTTTTAGAGTTAAGCAAAAATGGGTTTATACTCCCTATCTGTCACTAAGTTCCTCTACATCTTTTTTCTTCTTTTCTTTTCCCCCACTGGATTGAACCCATGATCTCACATTTACACCACTGAGCTAAATCCCTGGCTGTACATCTTTGATCTTAGAAAAGGTAATCTCTCTGAGCCTCGATTTTTCTCTTAAGAAAAGCAAAGTTTGCACAGAGTAAGATCAACAGATGACAGGTGTCAGAAATACTACTGGTGTTGCTATCAGTATTAATGTCAGTACTGGTATGGGTACTAGCATTAGTACACACAGTCATATACAGTTATTCTAATACCCTAGTCATATTGGGTATTGACTCTCTTCTCTCTTGATGAGGGAAAGTTTTGAATGTAAACAGAGCTATTCACAAATACTGAACATCATATATGCATCCCTTCCTCCTAAACAGAGCAAGATCGTATGGACAGAGAACTTAGAGAGGCTCAAGGTTCCCAACCTCAAAATACCAACCTCAGAAGTGATCAAGGCATTTAGGCATCCACTGCACAGAGCTCGGTACAAGCAATTACTTGGAAGATTAGAATGTCCTTTTAGAAATTTTCATAGATAAAACCCAACAGGAATAATATCCTTGAATATAATGCAATGTGGTGATTTCATACTGATCTATACATCCCAGAACCCCAAAGGGTTGAAAGAGCTCCCAAGTCCATTCAATTTTGAATAAAAATACAATTAACACCGTAAGAGTTCAACTACCTCAGCTTCCCTAGAAAGATCAATCACCACCAGGTTACAACCAAAACATTTTGAAAATAACATAATGCAATCTGTTACCTATGATTACCTATAGGTACCTACTACATGGTAGGCACCATACTAAGCATTTTTATGTTTAGCATTCATTTAACTCTTACTATCCTATGCAGTAGATAGTGTTACTGTCTAAATTATAAATAAGAAAACAGAGGCTCAAAGTGGGAAAGTAACTAACCCAAGGTAACGGAACTAGTGCCAGCAAAGGCTAGATCCAAGCATAAGTCTGACTGTAAAACTCCACTTCCTTTATTTAGTTTCTCTGTCATGCAAGATTTATTGCCTGGTTTCTTCAGGAATTCCTGAGAAAGCCTGCCCCCCAATGGTCAGCGAAGACCTGGACCCTAGAGAGCTTACCTTCTGCTACAAGCGCAAGATTTTCAGTCCTTTTCAGAAATAATGTCCCCAACCACACTGGTTTAGAGCAGTAATGGCAACCTTTTAGAGCTTTCAATGACACAAACAGCCCACTGCAGCACGCATGCCATACTGGCTTGGAGTATTGCTAGTGTTGCTAGCTTTCTATTAACCAGAACTCTGAATTGTGTCCTTCTCAAAGTCTTAAGATGCATCACTTTACAGACTCCAAAAAGGTTGGTGGCAACTGTATCACCAAGATGCCACCCCAAGAACCAGTAGATAAAACCCTCATACAATAAACAAGGGATCTTAGTGAACAGGAATAGGGTGGGCTTTAATCTGGTGAGATTTACATGTTGGACCAGAGCAGATGTCCATCAACCCATCTCTTCTGAGAAATCCTTGGCCTGCATCCTGTTATTTCTAAATTCAGTCCCAGCCACACAAACCTCACTGATGCATTCAGACGATATTTTTCCACAAGGAAGAGCTACCTGGACCATCAAACTGAGGACCTAATGGTTTCTTTACAGAGCTTGCCGCAACGCCATGCAGAATTATGGGGGTCGCCCTTGTGAACAAAAGAATAGAACCACAGCTGAATTTCACAGAAGCCAAGGAAGCCTGTAAACTGCTCGGACTAACTTTGGCCAGCAAAGTCCAAGTTGAAACAGCATTGCTGTCTGGCTTCGAAACTTGCAGGTAAGAAAATCTGAGGTCACTAATGCTACCAGAGCTCCTTTGTCTCTGTGTCCTTGTTCAGCAATAGACATGGTGCCTTTCAATCATTAGTCCATTCAACTAGTGTGTATTCTTTTACAGTTATGGATGGGTTGCAGAACAATACCCTGTCATCCCTCGGATTAACCAGAACCCCAAGTGTGGGAAGAATGGGAAAGGCATCCTGATTTGGAAAGCTAAAGCTCACCAAAAGTTCAGGGCCTATTGTCACAACTCATCTGGTGAGTCAGACTCTCTCCATTCTGGCATATCTTCTCAGGGTATCAGTAGCTCTGAGATCTGTCTGGGAAGAGTAACCCTGAGCAGCAGCAGAAGCAATCATGGCAATGGTCATTTCGGTCTCCCAAGACTGTTTCTCAGACCAGACTAGAAGGGGCAGTATGTCCCTTAGAGGAAAAAGTTAGGGGAAATATGATGGAATGATAAGAAGCAGACAGCCCGGAAGGCTCATTTACCCCCACTTCCTGTGAGACAAACCAGAAGGGAGAAAATCAAACGTACAGAGGCACACAATGGGTTAGTTATCGTACTGAATTGTGACAGCTTCCCTATGGGTATGGTTTATCATCCCAGTTTATAGATGAAGAAATTTAGCTCAGAGGATATAAGTACACTTGTCTAAAGTCTCTGTATTTGTCCATTTTCCATTACTATAACAAAATACTCAAGACTAAGTACTTTATAAAGAAAGGAAGCTTAATTAGCTCACAGTTCTGTAGCTTCAAGGCCATGGTGGTGGCAGCAGCTTGGCTTTGGGGAAGATTTCATGGTGGGTGGTACCAAAATGGCAAGAATATGTATGATGGGAAGAAAATACATGGTAAAACACATGCCAGAGAATGATCCAAGACAATAACACTCTCTGGAGAAATAATCAGAATCTCACGAGAATTGCGTCCATCCCTTCTCTTGAGGGCAGCACCCTCAATGACTTCCCAGTTGGTTCCATGTCTTCAAGGTCCTGCCACCTCTCAATACTGCCACACAGAGAACTGAGCTTCCAATGCATGGATCTCTGGTGACACACTCAGACAATATCCAAACCATAGCAACCTCATTACTAGGAAGATGCAACTCAGGTCTAGCCATGCTCCTCCTACTGTCCCACATTTCTTCATAGGTGAGGAAACTGGAATGCTACACTTGACATTTTAAAGAACAAAACCTGATCTCCATTTCACAAAGGAAGAAATCAAAGCCTAGAAAATAGAACTGATCTGCTTATGGTCACACAGTTATGCCATAAACCTTGCTAGGGAAAAGTGGGTACCTTAGCCCAAGTGCTTTACCTAAGTAATTTCTTATCAAAATTTTTCCTCCCTAAATACTTGTTTCAGTTTGTCATAAAAACCCCCGTCTGATTCATTACTCTTAACGTTCTCTCACATATCTAATCTTCTTAAGGTTAGGTGCTGAGTGGTCATACACAAGATAGATTTCAAAATCATTCTCTTGGTTCATTGAAAAGAGAGCTTTGTGCTAATATCATTTGGAGAAATTTTTATGCCCATATCTTGCACTCTGAGTAACTACTTTGAAGATAACAATATGCAGTATATGAACTATTATTATTCTCCTATTATTTTGTTATGAAATTTTGTTTTATTGTTTCCACGAAATACAATAAGATTAAACAATTCCCTAAGACCCAAGAGATCCATTAACAAAAACTAACCCAGGAAAACAATTCAGGAGCCAAGCAGTTCTCTGATCCAGGGGATTTTGCATAGGAAAAACCCTTAGAGATATCTACCTTGTCCAATTCTCTCACTTGACAGATGAAAGCTTTATAGTTAAGCATAGAGATTTAACTTGTACAAGTCCTATGGTCAATTAGTGACAGAGTCAAGATGGGCCACAGTTTCTTCCCTGATTTTTCACCATCCTCCTTCTCTTCTCTGCCTTTAAGTTTGTCATTGTTAGCTGGGGCACTGGTGATTCACATGTCTGCTTACCTCACAACCAGCCTCTGCCTGCCAAATGGCCTTGCCTTTTGATTGCCTGCCCTTCCGGCCAGCTGTCAGTATGATGATACGATGCCAGCCCTCTGGATCAAACAAAAAAGAGGAAGAAGACTTGGACTTGTCTGTTTCCTCCTGGTTTTAACTTGTACTCTCAACTCTTGTATTTCCTGTGTCCTGAAATTTAGGCCAAGTGGCTATGGCACATAAGCCAATATCGTTGGCAAAAATATTTTGTAGAGGATATAGTATGCTTTGGGTCATATCACAACAAAAGACACTTAGTGTTGCTATGTCCCATTATTAATTATGCTAACCTTAGTCACTTGACTAAGGTGGTGATTGCCAGATCTCTCTAATAAAACTACCATGATATGGCTGCCCATTTGCAGTCAGTATGTAATCTATAATGTGAGCACCATGCAAATATCCTGATGCCAAACTACCTCTATCCAACAGTCAAAGTGAACATCGATGATCCTTGCTGGGATCAGTTGTTCTATAGGGGCTGCAAAATGGTATTTTTTTCCTAAATTTATCCTTTCTTCTACGTAGAACACCACCTAGATGACTCCCGTTGAATAAAGAGCAGTTACCTCCACTTTGGCTAAACCTAGCCCTGTCTTCATGTACTGTTATGTATAGAGCTGGCTAAGCTATTTCCTTTTCTTTTCAATTGGCTCCAAGCAATGTAAATAGGGTTAGGGGAGGTACTGATTTGTAATGTTTGAAGCTAGGTGACAGTTGCAGTTTCCCTACCCCAGTGTCTCCCTAAACATGGTTGAGCCCAGTGGGATGCAAAGCATTGACATAAGAGGTTTGACTTCCCAGGGCAGAAAAAGTTTGCACATCAGAACTGAAGCACCACTGCCTAAATATTAAAAACTACCTCAATTGTGTTATGCAGATTAGTCTTTCTGCATAATCTTCTCTCTGAATATTGCAGAAGTGTTTTTTGGTCTCTCAACTAGTTCAGCTCACAATACTCATGTAATTCCTGCCATTCTCACAGCCCCTCATCTTCAAGCCACTCCCTTCTTCACGAATTAATAAAATCCAGGTTAGGTCCTGGGTCAAGGCCTTTGTTCCAATGAAACTTCATCCTGGCCAGTCTTAGAACCCCTTGGCTGCCCATAATTATAAATATGTCTTAGTGTCTTTAGTCTCACCACGGGTTGCACTGGAAGTGGTAGATTAAAATTAATTTACTAGAGCCAGGCATGATGGCACATGCTTTTAATCCCAGCACTCAGGAGGCTGAGGTAAGTGGAGCATTGTGAGTTCAAGGCCAGCTTGGGCTACAATGCGAGCGCAAGGCCGGCCTGAGCTGCATAGTGCAATCCTGCCTCAAAAAACTAGGGCTGGGAATTTGGCTCAATGGCTTAAGAGCCTGTCTGGCATGCATGAAGTTGTGAGTTCAATCCCTGGTGCCACAGAAAAAAAAAAAGTAATTATGGGATGACAAATATAAACTTCCTGGACCACAATGAGGACAGAAAAGGGACCTCTTAAAAAAAAAAAAAGAAAGAAAGAAAAGGGACCCCTATACTTCTACATTTATTAGTTGACATTTTTATTTATTTTAAAATCTCTCTCTCTCTCTCTCTCACCCACACACACACTTACACATGCACACACTGTCTCCCTGCACTTTTTACTATTATGGACACATGATATTTTATTCAATATGTTATAGTCAAAATTGCAATTACTATTCTTTTATTCTTTTGGATGCTCAAATTATCCCAAATCTGGCTATTGAAAACATCTTCTAGTTGACCATTGTGTCCTTTATCCTCTTCCATTGTGAATAATTCCTTGCTTCCTAGCAATCTAACATGCCCTGAGCCGCTTTGGACTTTCTGTGAAAACGGGCACTTATTTCTCAAAGGTTGCCTCTTTTGCATGGGGATGTTAGTCAGAGATCAAGATCTGTACGCAAGGTCTTCTGGTTACGGCTGGAGCTTTCAATGCTTCTCTGTCCTTTTCACTGGACAGCCAGGAAGCTACATACATACAAGGTCAGTGTGCCGATAAACTGTGACTTTATGCTGATAATTTCCAAACCAAATTTTACATTTATTTTTTCTTAATTTACTTTTTTTATATTTGCAACTATTTCCTCCCATATTGAAAATCTTAGCTCCCAGATTACATTATGTTTTCTTATCTAACAACGGTTCTAAAATTACAAAACCAACATCATTGGGAATGACAAACCTACTGAGAGAAATTTGAGATTTCTTTGTAAACATTTTAGCTCTTAGAAGATGACTTCGTGAGGATGTATGGTTGGGGAAATGGGTGCAAAAGTGACTTGAAAAAATTGCTATTATATGTGGTTGAATTATTATTTTTAAATAAGTGGGGTTCATTTGCTTCTGTTTGTGATTGTTGTCCTATTGTTAGTTGTGTTTTGTGCTGTCGTTGTTGTTTTTCGAGGTTCTATGCTCCAAATATACTTTTAAAAAATGTAGTCAGAGAAGTTTTATTCCCAACACTTTCACCATTTCTATTTACCATTTTTATTTATTTCTGCTCTCACAATTTTTATTTCTGCTTTAACCCTCTTGTTGTTTTTGTATAAAGAAAAGTGTGTGTGTGTGTGTGTGTGTATGTATTGACTTATTTCCCTTTCTTTCTTACACAAAACTAGCATACCATGTGCACTATTTTTCACACTACTTTTTCCACTTAAATCCTAGAAAGTTCTTCATATCAGTATGTAGAAATGGTTCTCATTTTTAATGGTACTCCATTGAGTGGTTATAGCATAGCTTTATCAGCCTTCTAGGGATGGATTTTTGGGGTGTTTTCAGTTTTTCTAAAATCTAGGTTTTGCGATTCCAGATATTGCTGGATTCTCCTATTTCTGTGCAAGAACATAACTCCTGGATTGCACTCTCTCCCAATGTGTTGCACCTCTATGCACCTCCACTGGTAATTATGTTACGTCTCTGCTTCACAGACCTGAATGGCTTCCCATTGGAGAATATGATGTAAATTATGAGGTCTTTGGGGCATAAAAGCAGACATACATGAGAACTTTTGTGTGTTTTTGGGAGGTTTGCACATCCCAGTTGGAAATTCCCTCTCCTATGAATAAATTTCAGACTCTTCAACATGACAGTTATGAATCTTGCCCTGACCTACCTTCCCAGCCTCATCTCCTGCTGTGTCTTTCATATTCCCAGTCACACACACACAAACACACACACACACACACACACACACACACACACCCCATACACTCTAGCCACTGTTCTCCTTGTCATTTTCCCAGCATAGTTATACTTTCCAACTTCTGAAGTCTTGGATCATGTTGCTCCTGCTGACTGGAGTATCCTGTTCCCTTTTTTATTCTACATGAGCCTCTGCTCTGTTTCAGCCATATTGGTTTTCTCATTCATCACATGGGCCAAGTTCATTCAAATTCTGGCTCTTGTACTTCCTGTTCTCTCTACTTGGAGCGTTTCTGCCCTAGATCCTCAATGACTGGCTATTTTTCATTATTCAGGTGTCAATTTAAGTGCCACCTCCCCCAAGAGACCTTCACCACACCCTTCCCAAAGTGTCTAACCCTCATCTTTCACCTTCACTAGTTTAATCTACATCGTGGCTGATTTTCTTTTCTCCATTTATGAACCTCTGACATTTCTGACTTGTTTGTTTAATTGTTTTTCTATTATTTCTATCTTTCCAGTAGCATAGAAGCCCCTTAAGAACAGAGACTTTCTCTCATTTGCATTGTGTCCCTAGCACCTAGAACAGTACCCAGTGCAGAACTGGGGCTACATAAATATTTACTGGATGCACATATTAACCCCCCATACTCCACCAAAAGACCTTCTCCCCTGAAGACTCAGTAAGTTTCCCCACCCTTTATTAGGATGCTTCCCCATCCCAGATGTGGGAACCTACTTTATTTGTCTGTATTTTTAGTATCCAACATAATCTATTGAGCTCACTGTGCCTTTTTGCCCTGACACTGAAAAATGTTCACTGTGGAAAGGAAGAGCCTCAAGAGGGCTTGAGAATGGGAAATGGGATTAAAAGTTCAGGCCGGAGAACTCAAAGATGTTGTCTATTGGAACAGAGGTATTTTCAAAGTAAAATGAATAGTCTAAAATACAAACTTAATGTGTGTATGATGAAAATGTTGTATTATTAGTAGTCATGACTTTGGCTAGTAATTCACTTGATTTTTAAAAGTAAATCTATTTAATCTACTTTTGCTTCATAGCTATCATTCTGGCTGATGCCACGCACTGACACATATAATCAGGAATTTAAAATCATGCAAATTCATACTATAACGTATCACATTGTTCTGTCACTAACTGTTTGTCTTCGAGGAAGTCATTCAGTTTATCTAAACTTCAGTATCCTTCTGTATAAATGAGAGTTTGATAAAATTGACAAATGAGATATCAATTTAGGCACTCAGTGTCATGGCTGACTCAGAATAAGATGTTAATAAATTTTGGTTTCCTTTACCATAGTCAGCAGATTGGAAAACAAATGCACAACCTTTCCTTGTCCCCTACCTTTCAATTTTTAAAAGTAAGCACTGAGAAATTTTGCTTTTAGCAGATGTCCTGAAGTGGCACCACATGTGAATATTGTTTTCCCCCATCTACTCCTTCCTTTTCAGTTTTCTTTTTTTCTCCCTTCTTTATTAAATATTTACTGAGCATGTACTATGTGTCAGATGCAGTGGACATACCAAGAAGACCAGGTGAGATAGGGTTCCTGCTTCCATGGAGTTCACAGGCCAGGGAGGAGCCGTGTGACTAGAGAAGTACATGGAGGTACAAGAAGATATACCTGGAGATCAATCTGTTCAACAAGTCTGCCGGGAAAGGTGTGGTCAATCGTATGCCTGAATCAGATGCCTAGGTAGAAGTTAGCTAAGTAAAGACAGCAGCACCATGGAAAATTCTTGGATAGGGAAGAAAGGATATCATGGAACTGAAGGAATTTCAGTATGGCAGGAGCAAGGATCGAAACCTAGCACCAATGAGTCTCACTATCAACAGGACCAGACCATGGAATGCCCTGTAAACCATGTGGTACAGATTGACACTGCAAGAGGCTAGGGAAGAAGTGAGAAAAGTAGGAGGCTGTTACAATACTTATTTCTTGTTTCATTTTTTCCTCTCCTGACAGATATTTGGGTTAACTCATGCATTCCAGAAATTATCACCACCACTGATCCCCTATCTGACTTTGAAACTGAAACCTACAGTGTAGAGTTTACTGCCAGCGACAGCACCTTCTCTGCAACAGCCCTGTACTCTACAACCCCTGCTCCTGCTACCACTCCTGCTCCGGCTGCCACTTCTTCTTCACGGAAGAAAAAATTGATTTGCATCACAGAAGTTTTTACAGAAACTAGCTCCATGCCTACAGAAACGGAATCATTCATTGAAAATGGGGCAATGTTCAAGAATGAAGCTCCCGGGTTTGGAGGTAAATGCTTTCTGTGTCTCTGTTATGCAAAACACTCTGTCCATAGCATCCAGTGTGTCTCCAAATTGGCCACTTAGCACCTGCTACGTACAAATAAAAGCTTAACGCAAACTCAAATTTAATGAAGTCATAGAATTCGAGAGCTGTAAAGAGCCTTAATGATCAAGCGACAACATTGTGAGCATAAAAGGACTTCACATTTGAAAACTTGAGAAGCTTAAAAATAAATTATTGTTATCATATATACATACCTTAAGTGCCTGTAACTTTATTCCAGGCCGCTGTCTCTCAGGCTGACTTGACTAGATTGGGCCTCGAGGCCACAGGAAATGAACTCTGCTTTTCACACTGCAGCTACGTAGGTTAGAGAGAGCAACAGGGGCAGGGCCAAAGAGTCTATAAGTAAGAAGCAAAGAAGCTGCTGGGAGTCCGACATCACAAGTGGTCAGAGAAAAGCTTTTCTCCTGAACTGTCTGTTGTCTCCATGGCTGTACAGATGAGTCATTAAATGCACAGACACGCAGCACATAAGTGAAGGTCCAACAGACCTCTCTGTTTCCCCAGGTGTCCCCACGGCTCTGCTAGTGCTTGCTCTGCTCTTCTTTGGTGCTGCAGCCGGTCTGGCAGTCTGCTACGTCAAAAGGTGGGATTGTTGGCACATTGCTAGTGTCGTCATCTTCGGCACATCCCTGTCTCATGTCTTTCTAGTGTTGTTGTTGGCATTTTGTGGGCCAAAAGGGAGATGCACTGTTCCCAGGCTGTAACATTTTTCCCTCACTCCACCTCTCCTCCCACCTTGTCAACATGAGTGTGTCATCCAGGGTGTAGATATCAGTCAGCAGGCAGCCCTTTGAAAATCAAAGGATAAAAAGACAAAGTGACATGTACAGAAAAGTGATGTGTTTCATTTGATTTGTGGTTCTGAGTTTTAGATGAAAGAGTCGTGAGGGAAAGAGTCATTGGGCCTGTGAACCCACTGTCTAATGTAAATGAATTTATTCAGGTGGGAATGTGTTAGTATATTGGAGCAAGCATGTTAGTCTTGCTCTGAAATAAAGGTTCCCAGGAAACTGTGCTACTGAGCCACTGCAAACAAAGCATTGCCTGCTGCAATGTGTGTTACATAGAGGTGTCTCCCTTTAATTTTATGGTTTTTCTCTTGATGAATGCGTATGCATTTATTTTAAAATGTGGGTTCGTAATTCTACATTTCCATTTACAGGTATGTGAAGGCTTTCCCTTTTACAAACAAAAATCAGCAGAAGGAAATGATTGAAACCAAGGTAGTAAAGGAAGAGAAGGCTGATGATGGCAATGCTAATGAAGAATCGAAGAAAAGTGATAAAAACTCAGAAGAGCCCAAGAGCCCACCCAAAACTACAGTGCGATGCCTAGAAGCTGAAGTTTAGACAAGAAGCAAGGAGGAACACCTGAGGCTGGTTTCGTTCCTAATCCATATCCGGGCTCCAGGTGGGGAAACAAAGAGAGCCAAAGAACCGAAGAAGAAAATTCGCCATCAGTTCCTAACAAGGATCAGCTCAGGGCTTTCTTTGGACGATGGAGTTCTCCAAAGGAAGCTCTCTTTTCCCTTCACTCCTTTCTGGTTCCTATTCTCCTACCTCCAAATCCTCCCATAGCCTTTCTAGCCTGGCTATGTCCTAATATCCCAGTGGGAGAAAAGAGCTTTTAAAGTCCAAGAACCTACAACAGCTCATCAGCACACATCTGTAAACAGGTCTCCAGGCTGTCTGAGAGGGGTTGGGGGCATGGGTAGCAGAGTCACTGAGACCAGGCTAGACTCACAGCCCACAGTCTTTTTGAGCTCTGAAAAAGAAACACCTCTATCACTTGGCATGTCCTTCTAAACCAGGAATAAGTAAAGAAGGGAAAACAAGCCATTGAAATTCCCATGACTTGAGACCAAATCTCTGCAAAATCTCAATAAACAGAGCACTAGGAGGAGGCTGGCATTACTAACACCATCATAGCCAGCAGGCACTATAAACAGACAGGGGCCAGGTATTATAGCAGGACTAAAAACAGACAGGTATTCTTCTCTGAGTCAACTGAGATGCAGTCACTTTTTAGAACATACACATGCTTTCTTTCCTTTCTGTTGTTGATATTTTCTCTAAAATAGACGTCGACAAGAAACAACAAAAATGCTCTTAGAAACTTCTAGTTTTTCTTGAGCTAAGAAACTATTACTAAGGAAAATTACTGTGTTAAAAAAAAGGTAATAAAATTCAACAAATGGTTTCCAAGTATCTACTACAGGTCGAGTATCCTTATTCCAAAATGTTTAGATCCGAAATGCTTTCAGATTTTTAGATCTTTTTAGATTTAGAAATAGTTACATATACATAATGAGATATCTTGGGGATGAACTCTAAGTCTAAACATGAAATTCATTTATGTTTCATATATACCTCATAGATTGAAGGAAATTTTATTAAATATTTTTAATTATTTTATGTTTGAAATTAAGTTTCATGGTATAGAATTTTCCACTTGACAGTGTCATAGTGATGCTCAAATTTTGGAGCATTTTGGATTTTTGGATTAGGAATGCTCAACCTGTATATGTAGGTGATCTGCAAGATATTACACTCTGTAACTGAATATTAGTCATCAAAACTTGAACATAACAGAGGGCTGTCTTAAGCTCAATTGTCCAACTTTGATATTTCTAGCTTATCTACTTCCCAACTAATTTTTAAACTAAGACTAATCTACTCATTTCCTCTAATATGGCAATCATTATAACTTTAATTTATTATTAACATACCTAAGAAGTACCTTACCTCTACACATCAAAGCACATTTCTAAAATGCCATTAACAAGGGCTGGGGATTTAGCTCAGTGGCATAAGCACCTGCCTGGCAGGCACGAGGTTGTGAATTTGATCCCTGATACAAAAAAAAAAAAAAAGCCATTAACAAATGTATCACTAGCTCTAATTTTTTTCCAGCAAGAAGAGTCGGAGAGGTGCAGAAATATTTGTGCCCCCAAAATAATTAAATAAATCCTTTAGATAATTTCTTTGTTCTCTTATTTACATCAGTGTGTTATACCTTTAATGCAAATTAAAGTCAGCACAAAATTGAAATCCGTAGTTGATAGAAGTAAAAGGGAAAACTTTAGTTGTTAAAATTCAGACATATAAGCCAAGTCACACATACATCGTGATGAGAAACTGTCCTCATTTCAAATGGCTTTATTTTAAATCGCTCGAATATACATACATTATTCCTTTACTTGAGACTCAGGTCACACATTCCAACCTATTTCAGAGTTCCCAAGATTCAGGATGACTCGTCTGTCCAGGTTCTCTAGTTTTCTTTTTCCCTCTCCCTACTCCCACCCCATTCCCCACCCCAAGTTATAGATTGCCAGTTGTTTTCCTCCCCACAGTCTTTTTTGCCCAGAAACCACAGCCTTTTGAGTAGTCTTTTAAGGTTGGCCCACAATGAAATTCAGTATAATTGTCAATAATTGAAAATCAAGACGCCTCATATATTTCTATTTCTAGGTTCTCTTGAAAAAATAGAAGTTCTGAAGACAGAGAACCCATAATCCTGAGGGCAATCCCCTCTCGAGGCCAAGTAGTGGCGATCCCTGTTAGGTGGGATCTGCTCTTTCATGTCGCCACATACCTCTCCACTCTGTGGCACTCATGCCAAAGGAAAGGTGCCATCCCTATGGCTTCCTGGTATCTTTGCCTTTTTTCATACCAGTCCATGTCACTCATTCACATTACCTGCCCAGCTCTGTAGGATTATAAGTTGGAAACTCTGCTTTGTCAGTGTCTAATCATTATCAGCTTCATTCAGTTCTCAGGAACTGAAGAAGAAAAAAAGGGAAAGGAATTAAAGGACTGGGCTTTCCTCTGTGTGTATCAGCTGAAAAATAATCAGAAATTCCACACATCTTCCATCCTATGGTCATCAACTCTATACTAGGATGCTGTCATCTTCTACTATTTTAGACAGGCATGTGCCCTTTCCAGCAGGAGAAAGTGGGGGAGAAATATTTAATACCCATCCACATTGCCCCCCCCAATGCATCCTCAGGTTCCACTTCCACAGGTCCAACCATATGGAGATCAAAAATATTCAGAGAAAAAATTGTGTCCATGTGAAACATGTACAGACTTATTTCTTGCCATTATTCCCACAAAAATATAGAATAACAACTATTTTCATAGCATTTACTATGCACTGGCATTATAAGGACTATAGAGATGTCTTAACATATATGGGAGGATATTCATGGGTTGTGTACAAATGCGATGTCATTTTATGTAAAGGATTTAAGCATGTGTGGATTTTGTTATCCAAGAGAGGTTGTGGACTCAATCCCCTAAAGGCAAGGGACAACTATAATAACTCAATAACCCAAAAGCCAAGGGCAAATACACTGATGAAAATGTATCTTCCATCATTATCCAAGGATGCAAAGGAAAGGAAAGGAAGAATAAAGAAAGGAAATAAATTAATGTTTATTGAGCACCCACTAAGCTGACAGTTCACGTGTCATCCAATGTCCTCTCCACACCTCCCCTGACAGGCAAGGATTATTACTGCTATTTTATTAATTGGAAAATTGAATTTGAGAGGTGTTAAATCACTTTCTGAGGTCATGGGGACAGTTAAATGGTGAAGGTAGGATTTAAACCCATGACAAGGTGAATGCAAAGACCATGCTCCTTTCCCTACACTACAATAAAATGCATACATCTCTCCCAAATGACAGTATGGGGATGTCCAGAAACTATTCCAATATGCAAGCTTGAAATATGTCACTTGCCAAAAACAAATGGACTGAACTAAGGACAACTCAGGACTCCTGCATCAACTTAAGGGACCCTCTTTCTTAAATCCCTTGGCCACAGTAAGGAAAAGAGAGAACCTTGGAAGAACTCTGAGAAGTGACACCTCATTGATACAGACACCAACCTCAACAAAGACCTACCTGACCCAGCTCAATGGTAAGAAAAGGTAAGGCTCAGAAGGATCCGAGATCAGCTTCTTTTCACTCTTTTTTTTTTTTTTTTTTTTTGAGTAAACTATAAGAAGCCTAATGTCACAGATAACAAGTAGTGGAGCATTGTCTATAAGTCTCCTTCTCTCTACTGAAATTCTCTTTACTCACCACTGAACAAAAAGAAACTGGAACACAAGAGATCATCCTAGTTCAGAGCTATGATCCAGTCCACCAAAGCCACCTTCAAAGAGGCAGGTGGAGAGCCACACGGCATTTACAGAGGGTATAAAGGATCTCCCCACTAAATGCCCCTTTTTCATACCTGACTCCTCGGCTCAGACGTAATAGATCCATTCCTTGGGCCAGAGATCTTCTGTTCCAGGGAATGTCTTGTAAAAAAACATGTTGTTATAAAGGCAAGACCACTATCAAGTATTAATGTGCCAATATGGGACCCATAAAGACAAGCTGACTCTCAGGACAGAAAACAAGAGTAAAACAGAAGACTGAAGGCCCAGCATGGTCCTTGCATACAGCTGGAGCCTATAAATGTCCATTGGTTTGAACAGAACTTAATAATATTGCTTTCCAGACTGACAAATCCTACATTTTGTTGCTCCAAGACCTTCAGCAATTGCCCAAAGCAAAACCAGTTGCTTAGAGAAAAATAAGTTCCTAAGGGCAATAACAATATCATGCAAGTAAACAATTCTTACTGAGGAATGAGTCACTCACACCAAAAAGAATGTTCTAAGCCTCCAAACATGAAGAAAAACAATCATTTGCCAGTTCACTTTTTTTTTTTTTTTTTGGTACTGGGAGCTGAACTCAGGACTTTGTGCTTGCCAGGCAGGCACTTGTGCCCAGCTCATTTATCAGTTCAATCTTCAAGTTAATAGTAAATAAAACTTGGTTGCTTGTCACCGTAACTGTTTATATACAGGCTAAAGGCTGACCAAAGAGAATTTTAATAATGCTAAAGTCATTACTTTCCTGTTTATATGTTCCCCAGGAAAAGGTTAAATTTCTAAATAGTGCCAAAGTGATTGAAGATGTGCCCTTCTAGTATCTAAAGACAATTTGTTTTTTTAAAATAAACTTTCAAAATTTCAGAATAACTTCACATTTACAAAATAAATTGTGAAGATAGTACAGTTTCTGTATTACCACACCTAGTTCCCTTGACAATTAACATCTTCAATGTATACGCTACATTTGTCGCCAATACTTCTTTGTTTGTTTTTTTGAGACAGGATTTGCTATATAGTTCAGGCTGGCCTTGAACTCACTGTGTAGCCCCAGGCTGGCCTTGAACTCACAGCAATCCTCCTGCCTCAGCCTCCCAAGTACTATGTTTGTAAGAAGGAGTCACCAATACTGATACATTATTATTAACCAAAATCCACTCTTTATTTTGATTTCCTTCATTTTTACCTAGTGTGCTTTTACAGTTCCAGAGTTTCACCCAGGACGCCACACTGCATTTAGTCAACAAGTGTCCTTAGGCTCCTCTTGGCTATGACAGTCTCTCAGACTTTCCTTGCTCTTGATAACTTTGCCAGTTTTGAGGAGTACGGGTCAGGGGTTGTGCAGCACGTCCCTTAGCAGAAACTTCCCTGACATTTTCTCATGATTGCACTGACGTTATATGTTTGGACAAGGAAGACCACAGAGGTAAAGTGCCTTTTCCATCCCATCACATCAAGGGTGCACACTACCATTGTGGATGTTATCCTGGAGCACATGGTATTTGTCAGTTCTGTACTCTAGAGCCACTCTTTCTTTCCTCTTATTCTATTTTCTCTGGACAGCAGTCACCATGCATGGCCCCTACTTCAATAGAAGAGAGTCATGCCCTGCCTCATTGAAGGAGACACATCCATCTATATCTATATCTATATCTATATCTATATCTATATCTATAGATATCTATATTTTTAAAAATTTTTTTATTTACTTATTTTACTTATTTTTTTTGGTGCCAGGCAGGCGCTTATGCCACTGAGCTAAATCCTCAACCATAGTTTTTGAGACAGAGTCTCACTATGCAGCTCAGGCTGGCCTTGAACTCACTTTGTAGCCCAGGCTGGTTTTTTTTTTTTTTTAATTTCAGAGAAAATAGATACAGAAGCTAGAAACAAAAATCAAAAAAGACAAACAAACAACAACAACAGATCTGATACAATAACATTGTAGGTTTACACACTGAGGTGGTTGAAGTTTGGCAGTAGTTACAATATTGCATATCGTTACCTTCCTAGGGGTTGGGGATATTGACAGATATAGACATGTAAGATTCATCAATTCAGGTGTATTAACTTTACTTTTTCAATAGCTATTGTATTTAGCAATACGGTTTTTTTAACTGTCTTATTTATGCATATTTATAAATTTATGTCTTTTCCCTTTTCTCTTCCTTCCTTCTTTTCCCCTTAGAATACCTCTTTTTATCATTGAAATAACTACCCATAACATCAGATCTAATATAACCAAGCAAAATAGTTCAGAATGAAACCAATAAAGCATAAAAGTATGGTCATACATAAAAGAAACAGAAAACTAAAGAGATCAGCAAACAACAACAACATATCCGATACTGTAAAATTGTAGGTTTAGTACTGTAGATGGTTGGAATTTTACAGTGGTTGCATCATTGTATATTGTTACCATTAAGGGGGCTGTTCAGATTGACAGGTAAAGACATGTAGGATTGATCTGGTCTTATGAATATCAACTGTTCTCTCTCACCAGTTAATGCATTTAGTAGTATAGATTTTTAAACTATCTTACGGATACCCTTATATAAAACTATGTCTTTTTTTTTCATACCTTCCTTCCTCGGTTCCCCTTGTAGTACCTCTTATTGTCTTCTAACTAAATGTCCTTACCAATTGGCCAAATATAGTCAAATGAGATAGTACTGAATAAAACCAATAACAGATAAGATAGTGGGGGCAATACATAGTAATGTAACGTTGATTTCTATGATGCCTCATATTAGCTTCAGGGCAGTTGCCTATATCATCTGTTCTAACACAATCATACTAAAATAGGTTAAAATCCTTCTGAACAGAGCAGTGAAAGTAATACCTGGTTTTGAAGCAGGGTGATCATATATCACTGAAGGCTACCCTTATAAATTTTGCTATCTTTACAATAGCTGTCTTTGTCATCATTTATGATGAAGATAGGCCGGTCAAGGTTGAACAGGATTAAACTAAACAGCTCATTGAAAACAATACTGGACTTAAATCCCGTTAATGGATTCATTTGTCTGCCCTGCTCGGTGGTATCTCTCTGTTGCTTTTTCTGGAGCAGTGGACTTCTTTATCTCTCACTAGAATGTCCTTCAGTATTCTCTGTAGAGTTGGCTCCGTTGTCATAAATTGTTTTAGTTGTTCTTTGTCGTGAAAGTATCTTGTTTCTCCATTGATTTCAAAAGATAATTTTGCACGGTACATTAATCTGGGTTGGAAGTTATTTTCCTTCAGGGCTTGAAATATTTCACTCCAAGATCTTCTTGACCTGATGATTTGTGTTGTGTTGTGTCGTGATTCTGATGGGCCTTCCTCTGTAGGTAATCTGTCTCTTTTCTCTAATAGCTTTTAATATCATGTTTTTGTGTTGGATTTCTGGAATCTTGATTATTATATGTCTGGGTGTAGGCCTGTTTTGGTCAAGTTTAGCTGGAGTTCTATATGCTTCAGTTATCTGAAAGTCTCTTCCTGTTCCCATGCTTGGGAAGTTTTCTGAAATTATTTCTGTAAATAG